>CM008334.1:19289143-19300505 GCA_002525835.2 Ipomoea batatas | reverse complement strand
TTTAAAAAAAAAAAGAAAAAAAAAACAAAAAACAAAATCTTGGGCGGGAGAATGGGGCAATATTATAGGCCAAATCCCCTCTCTTTATTATAATAAGAGATTATTAAGTACATTTTAGGGGATCCATAACACAAAGCAATCCAAATTCACACAAGTCAAAAAAATCCACTACCAAACTATTTAATATACAAATACCCATATCTATGACTGCAAATATACAAAACCCACTATACATTTTTGCTTTGCTAATATGAAATCTTCGATTGAACAAGGGATAGGTTAATTACCTCTCTTCACAGTCTGCGGAAGAAGTTCGTCCAACCGCCTGTCAACTACCAAAACTTCTTCTTCAAGCTCCGACTACCCGTCTATTGCCAAAGCATCTTCTTCAAGCTCCAGTCAACAACAATCGCTTTCGTGGTGCACTTAGCCTGCAATATTCCTTCGTCGATTTTAACTTTAGGTGAATGAAGTTGGATACTTGGAAAAGGATAAATTGATTTCGCGTTTTGATAGTGGTTATTAGGCCTTCCTCAATAGTTAAACTTGGGTGGAGATTTTGAAAAATTTTTGTAAGTGTGATTAAGAAAGAGAAAATGAGGTGGATGAAAAAAATAATAAAAAAAAAAAATACAAAACAAAAACTAAAAACCAACCCAAAACAACCCATTTCCACCCATTTTGCAGTGAACTCTGCCAGGGGGCCCATCTAAAACTGACAAAACGCCCATTTTGCAGAAGGAAAACCCACCTAAAACAATCCCTTCCCATTTGATTAAAAACTCAATGACCAAGTTTTTTTTGAAAACAACAGCAACGATTATCATTAATAAAGATCAGAACAAAGAACATTACAAAGGAAGGAAGGAGGTGAAGAGCTCCATTCCATACGATCAGATATGAGTAAAGCGTCCCTAGCAAGCAAGTGGGCAGCTTTATTCGTTGAACGTTTAGCAAACACAAAGCTAACATTACGGAAATCTTTAGCTAGGTCCCTAATGTCATCTAGAATAAGATCAAAAGAAGAGTAGGAGCACTGATTTTTAATGCCATCCACAACAAGTTTAGCATCAGTTTCGATTTGTGCTTCAGGAATCCCGAGTTGCTTTAGCCATTTGAGGGCTTCACGAACTCCCATAGCCTCGGCATGCTTAGCTTGATGGAAACCATGAATATTTAGCTCCAGTGCACCTTTGAATTGGCCATCAGAGTTGCGTAGAATTAGACCCAAGCCGGTATTTTGATTGGTATCATCATTGGCAGCATCAACATTTAACTTAAGGCTCCCTAGCGGTGGCTTTTTCCAAGTGGCTGCATGTATGAGGGACTTTGGCTTAGCATCACTTGATTGGGCCGAACTCCATGCTTCCAGATATGCAACAGCTTCAGCATAGATATTATTTTTCTGAAAGGGAGAGTTATTCCAGACTTTGTTGTTCCTAACCTGCCAGATTTTCCAACAAGAGGTGAGGAGTGAGCCAAGGTTGACAGTGTCGAGGATCTCCATATTTTTGCAAATCCAGCCTGGAAAACAAGTGCCCTGGTCAATGAAGATATTATTGAAATTACTCCAGCAGGTCGCTGCCACCTCACAGTGGATAAATACATGGTCTGTAGTCTCTAACTCCTTTTCACATAGTTGGCACAACAGAGGGCAATTCACAAACCTTTTTGCAAGGTTCACAGCTGTTGGGATAGAGTTGGTGCATGCTTGCCATGTAAGAAGTTTAACCTTGGGAGGGATTGGGAGGTTCCATATTTTTGCCCACTTTGAGACATGGGGAAACCTGCCAACGAGAGAAGCGTAGCAACTACGGACTGATATAAACCACTGTCTTCCTTACTCCAAATCAGTCTATCTTCATGCTCCTTAATGGGGATCGGAATACTGAGAATTTTTGCCCTGTCCTCCTCATTGAAGATATCCCTAAGAATATCATCCTCCCAACCAGATTTATCCATTTTCAGCAGGGAAGAGACTTTAGCATCAGCAAGTTCATTCGGCATGTCAGTTGAGATAAAGGGAGAGTTAGTGTCAGGTAACCAAGGATCTTCCCAAATATTGATGGAACGGCCATTGCCAACTCTCCACATGCAATATCGCTTCATAACCTCCCGAGATGCTAAAATGCTACGCCAAACAAAAGAGGGGCTACCGCCCAAGTCTGCTTCAAGGAAGTGGCAATTTTTGAAGTACTTTGCCTTGAAGACTGTGGAGACCAGTGAGTTGGGATAATGGATAAATCTCCATGCTTGCTTACCAAGAAGTGCGATATTGAACTCGTGCAGTCTTCTGAATCCCAGACCTCCCACAGATTTAGGCCTACAAAGGTCTTGCCATCTTCTCCATTTGATGCCCTTATTAGACTCGTCTTGGCCTTTCCACCAAAAAGCATTGAGTGCAGTCTCTATGCTCTTGCATAGGGTCCTTGGGAGGAGGAAGATGCTCATGGCGTAAGTAGGAACAGCCTGCAAGACATTTTTAATCAAAACTTCTCTGCCCGCCCTAGAGAGAAACCGATTGTTCCAGTTGTGAATTCTGCCCATAATTTTCCTCTTGATGAAGCCAAGAATCTCTGTTTTCCTTCTTCCAATGAGTGACGGGAGCCCAAGATAAGCACCACGCTGATGGCCTTCATTTATGCACATTGTTTCACATACAACCTCCCTAGTTAGGGAGTCCACGTTCCTGCTAAAATGAATGCTGGATTTGCCATAGTTGATTGATTGACCGGAAGCTAGTGAAAATTCATCAAGGGTTGCTTTAAGGACATTAGCTTCATAAGAGTTGGCTTTACAAAACAGCAAGCAATCATCTGCAAAAAAGAGGTGAGTGATGGCAGGGGCCCTCTTGGCAATAACAATACCATGAATTTCCCCTCTGTTAGCTTCCTTATCAATTAAAGCGCTAAGACCCTCCATCATTAAAATGAAAAGGTAGGGGGAGAGTGGATCCCCTTGTCTTAGTCCCCTGTGAGGAATGACAGAGCCAATGGTAGCACCGTCTTGAAGGAATCAGAAATTCACTGAGCTGATGCACGTAAGGATTAAATTCACAAAATCGGCACAAAAGCCAAGTTTATCCAGAATGCCATGGACAAAACCCCAGTTAACCCTGTCAAACGCTTTGCTCATATCAATTTTCATGCTAGCTATACCATCTCTACCCTGTGTTTTTCTGTTAAGGAAATGGTGGGCTTCATAAGCAAGGAGTAAATTATCTGAGATTAAACGCCCAGGGACAAAAGCACATTGAGAGCTGGAAATAATGGCAGGCAGGAGAGGTTTGATTCTGTTGGCAATGGTTTTGGCCAGGATTTTGTATAGGACATTGCATAAGGAGATAGGTCTCAAGTCATTCATGGATTCGGGGGTGGTAGTTTTAGGAATAAGGATAATTTGGGTGTCATTACAGCCTTCAGGCATGAGTCTGGTGATCCGGACTTCCTCATAGAATCTGATGATATCCTTCCCCACAATATCCCAATAAAATTGAAAAAATCCCGGGGTGAGCCCATCGGGTCCCGGAGATTTATCTCCCTTCATGTCAAAAAGAGCTCTCCTAATCTCATCCCCATCAAACTTTCTAACAAGAGTAGCATTCTGGATAGATGTAATTTTCTTCTCAATGCAGTTTATAACAGGGGAGATATCACAATTAGGCTCAGCGAATAGGGAACGGAAATAGTCTAAAATCAAATTGTTCAGACCTGTACCTCTTTCGACCCATCTACCCTCCATGTTCTTGAGCCTTTTGATTTTGTTAATCTGCTTCCTTCTCCGCACAGCATTATGGAAGAAATGCGTGTTTTGGTCACCATCTTTGAGCCAGAAAATCTTTGCTCTTTGCTTCCAATAGTTGTTCTGTTGCTCAAGAGCCCTAAGATGTTGAAATTGGGCCTCTTTGAAGAGGACACAACTACCAGGGTCTGACCACGGCTTCAGGTAATTCATCCTTCTCTCCCAAAAGTTTATGCGTCTCTGAAAATTCTTTGTGAATTGGTTTCCCCATTGCCAAACATCCCTTTTACAAATTTCAATTCTGCTCAGAATGTCCAGGTTGGTAGAAGAACGCCAGCTTTCAATTACAATCTCGCGACATTTAGCTTCCTGCAGCCAGAGGTTCTCGAACTTGAATCTAGGAGGATGGTGATAGGGCCTGCTAGGCTCAACTTTAAGTAGTAGGGGGAGGTGGTCGCTTCTGGAGGTAATGATAGAGGTGGCCGACGCCTAGCCGTATTCTTCTCTCCATGAGTCCGAAACCAGTATTCTGTCAAGCTTTGCTTGGATCCAATTTGGCTTTCCCCTTGACTTTTCCCAAGTGTATTGATGCCCAGTGAACTGAAAGTCGGTGAGTCCACTAGTTTGGACTGCTTCTTTGAATCCCTCTATTAGCCATCTCGGTTGAGGGGCACCTCCTCTTTTCTCGTTTGGGTCCAGAATGTCATTGAAATCTCCAATGACAACCCATGGGAGATTGTTGTGCTGTGAGAGATCTTTCAGGAGTTGCCAGCCAAGGTGTCGCTTGCTTCTGTCCGGCTCTCCATAGAAGCCTGTTAGACGCCAAAATTTTTCACCATCGTTGAAAGCCACCGTCGCATCTATGTGCCTTTGGGAGTAGGAGTTAATGCTGAGCATGGGTCCGTGCCTCCATAAAACTGCAATACCACCGCTATGGCCTTGGTTCTCCACTGCTAAAAGACCATCAAACCCAAGTCTTCTCTTAATGGGCTCCAGTCTGTTGTAGCCCACAAATGTTTCAATAAGGATGACAAATGTTTCAATGACCAAGTTTTACTGTTCCAAAATTGATCAAAAAGTAACTATTGTGGAAGGCCTTAGGGTTACTGATTTCAATTCATTTTTTCATTTATTTACTTTTTATTTTGTTACTTATTTCGTTCCTTCTGTTTTCTTAAATCTTTTATTTTGTTTTATTTATTTATTAATTACCTTTTGTTTTGTTTTTTTTTTATTTATTTAGTTTTGCTGGGTGGCAAGCTTAATATGTACAAATGATATCCAGTCATCGCCTTCAATTTTCTTCTCCAACAATGTAGCTAACATTGGTCCATCGTGTACCTCACTCAATGCATCAACTGGCTCCAAGAAAAAAGTCCCCTCGGGACTATTGGTAAGGAATTTAATCAAGTGTCTACCCCTCCTATCTGTCCATCCATCTGACATGAGTGTGCACCCGAATTCCTTCCAAGCAAGCTTGTTTTTCTTTCAACTTGTCAGTTGCTTGGTTTGCTTTCTCAAGGAGAGGTAATCATAACTCATGAAAGCTAGGAGGCTTCAATCTCGGTCCCATTTGTCCAATTGACTCCTTGAATTTTCTATATTGAACGGTATGTCATTCTCATAAAAGAAATATGCTATATGCATTATTATCCTCTCTTTTTCTTCCTTGTTCTTTATACAAGCTCCAAGAGTTATTTGAGAATGACTTTTGGAATGTCTCTACGCAATGACTTCTTCAAGAGTTTTTCTAAGAATTGTTGCAACCAATTGATTTTGTTTTCCCACTCTTGGTTGCGATTATGCAAATCTTAAAGTTGATTGTTTTCTTTTACTACCAGTCAGCTGGGTAGAAATTAGAAAGAAGCAAAAATGAGCAATGAAGAAGAAAGAAGACCTGAGCAGTGGGACGACGACGATGACCAGTGGAGCTAAGGGCTTTGCAGTTCGCAACTTCGCATTTTTCGCGACCGGTGGAGCTGAGGGTTGTTGACTTTGCTTCGAAATGTCTATTTCTCTATTTCTCTATTCTTATTAGGGTTTACTCATACCATTTTTTTTAAAAAAAAAAAAGAAAAAATCAGTTTTTGTGGGTTGAACAATCGAGTCGGTGTCTATGGTGTCGCCTAGGACGCCTGGCCAACGCGGTAGCTCGCCTCTACCTTTTCAGATGAGGAAAAACCTCCAAGCTTCATGTCTCCATCGACATGATGACTAGGCATCACCTAGGCGACTCCATGATAACTATGGTTTCAATCCATCCCTACCAATCAGACAAAAATTCCAACAGCTCCACCTCTCAGTCTCGATCTTTCTCTAATCCTCATAACTCTAGTTCATCTTTCGCACAAAAAGCAGCTCGCCATTATGCATATCGGGAGTATCTTGATATGAGAGAAAAAGGGCTTTGTTTTCACTATCAGCAACCTTACAGCCCATTGCATGTCTATCCAAATAAATATCTATGGACATTAATTGTTGTTGAAGACAAGGAGGACGACACAAGTGGTGATGGGGTCATGTCTAATCACGTAGTAGAAGAAGACTTATTCGGGAGTGCTTCTCACATCTCGTTACTTGACCTTCCCTTATTTGCACTAGTGGTATTGACGGCCCAAAAACCATGAAGTTATGGGGAAAGATTTGCACCAATGACATCCTTATAATGATTGGCAATGGAGCAAGTAATAATTTTATTTCTCTCAACTAGGTCACTCATGTCTAACAACAACTAGAACCCACGTCAAAGTTCAGAGTTCGATTGGGGGTTAGTCGTCGCACTGAGTCAGATGGTAAATATTCTCAATTGCCAATTAAGCACGTTATAGTCCAAGCGAAATTTTTGCCCAACAACACTCTCAATTAAGCACACTATTGCAATACCACCATCAGATCTTTGGCGACCCTCATGGTTTGCTTCCAGTCTGAACAAATGATCACCAAATTGTTTTGCAGGTAGACTTCATCTCCAATAAATGTGAAATCGTATTGTTATGGACATAATAAAAATATGAGATTAAAAAATTGGTGGGGGAGATGCTAGTTGTGAGTATCATTCAACCAAGTTCAAGTCCAGTTTTATCAATTAAGAAAAAGGATGGCAGCTGATGATACTCAACAAAGTTACCATGCCAAACAAGTACCACAGTCCAATCATACATGAGATGTTAGATGAATTGCACGGGGCTCATTACTTTTCTAAAATTGATCTTTGTTCGGGATACCACCAAATACAAGTTCCACATGATGTGCCCAAAATAGCATTTCAAACGCACTTTGGCTGTTACGAATTATTAGTAATGACGTTTGGGTTAACCAATGCACCGACTACCTTGCAACCTATAATGAATGACATCTTCCGACCATATTTTTGCCAATTTGTACTAGTTTTAATTTCTTCGATGACATACATTCAGGTGTATAGTATAACTTGGGAGGAAGATTTACAACACTTCAGTAGTATTGGAGATACTTCAAGATCACCAATTGAAGGCTAATGCAAAGAAATGTCAATTTGGTCAAACTGCAATTGAATACTTAGGTCATGTTGTTTCTTAGTTTGGGATTGCAATGGACCCATCTAAGGTCTCTAGCGTTCTCCGTTAACCCATACTAGAATTTGTCAAAGTTGTTCAGGGATTCTTAGGCCTTATAAGCTACTACTAGATGTTCATTAAAGATTACAGGAAAATAGCACAACCCCTCACGACCTTTCTAAAGAAAGATGTAGGAGAAAAATTCATTTGGTCAGTGGCTGCGCAAAAGGCTTTTGAAGACCTCAAAAATGCAGTCGACACATCTCTTATTTTGGCAACACCAGATTTCTCTCACTCATTCATTATTATATGTGATGCATCAGGGACAAGGAATGGCGCGATGTTACTCCAAGGTTATCTGCCAATAGCATTTTTTAGCAAAGGACTCTTCGGTTTGATATTGGTGAAGTCTACTTACAAAAAAGAATTAATGGTCATTAATGGCCCTTGTGCTGGCAATTCAACAATGGAGGCCATGCCTCGTAGGGTACCAATTCATAGTCCGAACAGACCGTCATAGCGTCTGCCACTTATTACAGCAACGCATCACCACCCCATCTCAACAAAATTGGATAGTCAAACTCATGGGGTATGACTTTGAAGTTGTGTATAATTAAGCCAGGCGGTTAAATAATACAACAGATGTTTTGTCTCGTTAGAGTGAGGAACTTGAACTGTCGACAGTATCTTACCAATGTGGATAGATTGGGTTGAATTGGGTACAACCATTGCCAAAAACTCTGACTTAAGTTCTATTGTATAACACCTTCGCAACAACCCAACAAGCCGACCTCCTTTTCAACTTCTTCAAGGGCGTTTGTTTTATAAAGGATGCATTGTTTTACCAGCCACATCACTTTCGATTAATCACCTCTTGGAAGAATTTCACTCCACATCATTGGGAGGGAACTCTGAAGCTTATCACACATACCGTTGAATAGTTTCCAGCTTTTATTGGAAAGGTATGATGAAGCGAACACAACAATTTGTGGTAGAATGCCTGGTGTGTCAAAATTGCACATGAATACTGCCTACTTTTTGGACATAATTTTTTGACAAGTGGGGCACCAAGTTGCGCATAAGTACTACCTACCACCCTCAAACAATGGCCAATTTGAAGTCCTTGATAAACGCCTTGAGCAGTACTTACAATGTATGACCTCCAAACAACCGAAGCAATAGGGATGTTTCCTCTATTGAGCCAAACACTGGTACAATACTTCCTTTCATAGTGTTGTTGGCTTGACCCTATTTCGAATGGTGTATGGACGACCCTTACCAAACTTGCAACAGTATTTACCTGGGGAATTTAAAGTGGAGGCAGTAGTTGAAGAACATGCTGATATGAACAAAATGTTAAGACAACTCCGTCACAACTTACAAAAAGGTTAGAATCGAATGACTAAAGTAGCAAATGCCAAGAGACGTGAGTTGGAATTCACTGAAGGAGACAAAGTTTTATTCAAACATTGGCCACATCGACAATCCACAATACATCATTGCATCAACCAAAAGTTGGCCCCTCGCTTCTACGGCCCTTTTACAATTATCCAAAAATTTAGTGTTGTTTCCTACAAGTTGGCACTGTCAACAACTGCAAAGGTACACCCTATATTTAATGTGTCCCAGCTCCGAAGAGTTACAGGAAATCACATGGCAATGATTGTCCTTCCCAAAGGATGGTTGTGACCGACCAAGGTTATTTTCCGCAAGGCATCTTGAATGTTCGCAAACTGCAAGGAATTTCGCATGTTCTAGTGCAACGGGAGGGCCACCCGAAAGTTGACACTACTTGGATGGACGTGTCTGATTTCCGAGGTTAGTTTCCCCACTCCAACCTTAAGGACAAGGTTGTTTCTTTGGTGGGTGGCAATGATACGCACCCAAGGGAATGGATGGTTTACTCATGCAAAAAAAAAAAAAAAAAGGTATCAACACAAGAAGGGAAATCAGGAAATCTAAACAGTAAATCAGGCAAATCAGACAATCAAAACACATGCCTGGGAATAAGCTTAAATCATGGAACCTTACAGAAATAAATTAGCTTCTTAGTTATCTCCTTTTACTATATTTATTTTCTGCATTGCAATATAAATTGTAACCTCCTCAAAAGAAGAGGGCATCCAATAATCTATTCTAAGTTCTAGGATAGCTATAGCAGCTGGACAAGAGTCTAAAACTCTTGTTGGAGGGTGTCTTCTTATTGACAACCCTATATCTTTTTCCCATTCAATGTGTCAATAATTCATTAGAAAAAGAAAACGGTGTAATTACTCTAACGTGACTAATTGTATTCCCAATTCACATTCTAGTGGTTTAGAGCATATCCCACCAACATGGTAAAACACTATTTTGGAGTTCCAAAATGAGACCTCGAATGGGTGGAATATGATTCTTATAATAGAACGTCACAAATTCAATTTTTGCCAAACGCATTTTCAGTAGAACCCGTTGCACAAAGTATAAATAGGTTGGAAATGAATAAAATAGTGTGAGAATATTCTCTTTGGCGCAAAAATTTATGAGATGTTTGGTTGGAAAATAAATTTTTTGGAACTAAAATTCTTAAAATTTGAGAGAGAAAAAAAGTATTTTATGTTGTTTGGTTTGGAAAAATGTTTTTCATATAATTTGAATTCCTCACAAAGAGAATATATACTCCATATAAAATACCAACTGATCAAAGAAATAACTATTTATTCATAATTCATTTAAGTGAAACAAACATGCTATTAAGAAAGATGTATGAGAGCATCTCATTCTTTTACATTTGTGATATTTAGAATGCAATAGATTTTTTAGAAAGTCATGTTGCAGTGGGAGCTAAGTCCATGGAGATTTAAATGAGAGACCCAGATCAAAAATTAATTGTCAACTAAAAAATGAGCATTCCCTATTCTTGGATTGAACATCACAGAAATATCTATAATAGCATGGAGTTTAACAGCTCTACCCATACATGAACGAAACAGATAAGTTCAACATAATGCCGAAATATTTTTAAGATGATTGGAAAATAGACAAGTACCAATACCCATATCAATAGTTTTGGACAACTCATACAGTCAAACAATAAAGCAGAATAATAACAATTCCATTGGTCTTGACATTTCTAAAAACCATCCACTACAAGACTGGCAAATCTTCACACACAAAATCTACTTGATCTTCTTCTTTGGCCTCAACTGCAACCGAAATGAATAGGAAATGTGTTATGTGAGGCTGTGGTAGTCAAATGGTAACACAACTCAATAAAATCTAATGCAGGGTTAGCAAAAAACACCTGATTGCTGTGCCCACATTTCTTTTTGCGGCAGTTGACAGCACGAGGATGCAAACGTGCATAGCACCTAACAGAACAAGCAGACCACAAAGTTCAGAAATACAAGAAAACAAAAAGAGTATGACGTGAACAGTTTTAATTTATTCAAATTTACTAGATAGCTTGACAGTTGAGAGGAATTAGGACAGAAAGCAGCATAGCTTATGAAGTGGGAATTGTTGCTAGTTGCTCGTGAAAGTTTGGATGTGACAGTAACTAGTGGTGCAACTATATGACATACATTGAAATTTAGGAATGGAAACTATTGCTAGTTGCTAGTGGAAGTTTGGTGGACAGATTAACTAGCTGTGTTATTAAATGAGTTGAAAATTTACCCACTTAACTTACTTTGATTTTAGTACATGCAACATTTTTTTAATCAAAATGAGTTATAACAATCTCTAGTTTTACAATTATAACTACAAGTCTACAATATACAGTATATACGGAGCAACTACAGATCTATAGCTAATAATGAGCTATAGCCTATAGCCACAATTTTCAAATCCGACACTGCTACCCAGCACAATATATCGACAAATGCTCAACAAATAAAGTTAATCAGAAAGCCCACCTCACGTTGTACAGTGTATGACTTTATGAGGTGTACTAAAACTTATGACCATAGCCAAGTAAAAGAAGCAGCATCGCATGCCAATTCAGCTACGTGGATATAGGCATACTTTGCACTAAAATTCCTAAAATGATATAATTTTGGCACCATAGAGATGACTTGAATATAAACTAGAAATCTAACATGTGA
>CM008334.1:19263116-19278351 GCA_002525835.2 Ipomoea batatas | reverse complement strand
ATTATTATTTACGGAAAGTAAACTTATTTCACGAAACAACTTTTGCTTTATTATTGTGTGTGTGAGTGTTTTTTTTAATTTTTAAATTATTTTAATCTTTTATTTTAATAGTTTATTATTAAAAATTATTTTAAAATGTCAATTCACCCTCCACATAAGCAAGTAACCTGATGAAATGTATGGTAACCTACTACCAAGTGAAATTGCATACATTTGAAGTGATCAGTGGCCTATTTACACTTTTTTTTTTGGTTCAGTGGCCTAATTGCACTTTCAGGTTACGTTCTGTCGCCAATTTGAACCTTATTCCTATTTATTTTAGTGGGTCAACATACCTCTGCCACTAGCCGGCGGTGGACCTTCCGCGCGTTTATCGTCGGTTGCTTTTGCGTGGTTTACTGAGATTTGCTTAAATGTCTTTTGGTCTTTCGGTTGAGGCTTGTCTTTCAAAAGTTGTGGATGATCTTCCGGAATAGTACCGCTATCATTGTATAACCCTTCCGTTGAAATAACTAAGAGTAATTAAATTCTCGTCACTATTTATTTCTTAACGTTTGTAACCGTTGTAACCTTAGCTATTATTTGCAAATTAAATTGTCTATTTTGGGGAGGTTACAAACTATTTTTTTTTTAAATTTTTATGTTAATGCTAATTTGACCACTTCTCCTGGCCTATAAATACCGTGGTTGAGCATATGATTTCACAACCTTATGAAATATGTTGTCTCTTTCTAGAAAACTTCTGTTCATCTTCTCAAATTCTGTGCTCTTGTCCTTGTTCTTGTTTGCCCTACTAAATTTGTTTAAGTGCTCAACTAATTTATCGTAGTCATTTTATATAGAAAAACTTAGGCTGCAATGCTCCTGACATCTTTGGGAGGTATCAATTCCAAATAATATTTTAAAAAAAGTGTGTGATACATGACTCAAATTTTGTTTGCACTTGTTATTTTTGAAAAATACCAACACTTATAACTCACACAAGAGATCAAAAAAATAAATTGCACTAAAAAGACCATGTATTACGCACTTGATAAAAAAAATATTGATAATACATAATTGATCTCGTATATTTTAAATATAATAATTATGCTCCACGCTTGACTACCTCTTTGGAATTGTATGATTGTTTGCGCTTGGTGAATTGGTTCATGCCTTGTAGCCATGCGATACACTACAGGACAAGAAGCAAGTTGAATACACAAAATCTTGACGAATCGTAGTTGTTTGAAGTGATGGCTTTTCACTCTCTTTCAAACTAAAGAGTTTACATCAATCAACATTTTAATTTGATTTTTAGAGATTTTTAGATAGATTTATTTACAAGTATTAGGATTCTTTTACTTCAGTTTTCTGATTTTCATCTTCTAATTATCACCTTGTGGTCCAGTAGCATCAAAATCTTCCCTTTATACACTCTTGTACTTCAATAGGTTGAGAAAGTAGTTATGAACAGATACTGCATTGTAATGGAGTTAGTAGTATTAAAAAAAAATTATTACTTATTATCCACCCTTACTAGCTCTATATTATTTTTTATGGATTCCTAATGTACAAGTAAATATTTTATATGTTTGTCTTTCTATAATTTTTTATTTATATATTTAAAAAGATAGAGTTTCCCCAATCTAGTTAGTGTCACAAAGTTTCTAACTTTTTCTAATTTTAATTCTCACATTTTTTATTTTCCAAATGAAAAGCATGCACTTAATTTTTTTTTTAAACAAAAGAAATCTATGTTTTTTTTTTGAAAACAAGAAATCTATGTTTGATTACAAGGTAATTGTGTATTGAAGTAGTTGGAGTTATTGGAAAAAAAACAAAAAAAAAAAACAATATTTGGAAACTATGGGTACCACGTATGCATTGCTATCAAAATAATAATAATAATAATAATAATAATAATAATAATAATAATAATAATAATAATAATAATAATAATTTAGAAAATAGGGATACTGCTTGCAAAAAGAAAATAGGGATACCACGTATTCAATTGCTATCATAGCTTAAGTGAATAATATTTCTATAGTTTTCAAAAAATAATAATAATAATATTTCTATAAATAGACATATTCTATGTATTCTATAATTTTTCATTTATATATATTATATAGATAAACGTGCTCATCTAATCAATGTTGACTGCTACAAAAATGTTGAGGAGGTGGTAACGTAATAAGAAAAATTCTAAAATTTCATTATTTTTTTATGAAACAATTAAAAGGAATAGATGAAAATTTATAGTTTTGTCAACTTTTTAGACCATTGTTAAAGTGGTAAAAAATTTGTCAGAATTTTTTACCACTAAACAAAACTCAAAAGTGGTTAGAATAGTTGAACTTTAGTTTTCAAAAAAAAAATAGTTGAACTTTAAACTTTTTAATTTTGACAATTTTTTCATGTCTCAAGAAATGTTGACCTCAGCTCAAAACATGAAATTTTTTGCTTTTTTTAAAAGGAAATAGAAGATACTGCAATAGTAACTCTTGTGCTTCAATAGGTTGAGAAAGTAGTTATGAACAGATACTGCATTGTAATAGAGTTAGTAGTATTAAAAAAAAAGGAAATAGAAGATAAATAAATAAATATAAAGGAATTGATAGAGGAAGATGAAAAAGGAGGAGGAGAGGAAGCGGGAGACGACGGGACGTTGTGAGTTTTTGCATTTTGACAGAATAGTTTTGTTTTTTGGTAATCTTATACTTTAGAGTTAATTCTATTTTGTGTCATAGATTTATAAATGTAAGTTTATTTTTAGTGTCTTTTTTTTTTTTTCTTTTTTGTTTTTCTTTTTAAACATCACCTTTTTGTCTTAATATTATTGTAGTATGACCATTTTTTGCCCTCTATCAACAAAGTCATTTAAATGACGTTAAATACAAGGATATTTTGTTCTATTCAGTTATAAGTGTTAAGTCTTTTTAACTTTTTAGTCTTAAATTTATACGTGACATTCCATTTTTAGTCTTTTTTTTTTCAAAACATTCCCATTGGTCCTAACATTATTGACTTTTAGTCCTTTTTTTCAAAACATTCCCATTGGTCCTAACATTATTGTAGCATGACCATTTTTTGTCCAACATCAATAAATATTTAAATGACATTAAAATGACGTTATTAACCACTCACAATCCTCCTTAATTCTTTTTCTTATTGGTAATAAAATTGTTATCAATACATAAGTCTACTGCAAAAAAAAAATATTTTAAAATGCAATTGAAAAAACCACAAGTTTACTTCATGGCAAACCTAAAGTTTGCTACATAAGTCTACTTCATAAAAATATACAAGATTTGTGGTTCTATTACCAGGAAGAAAAAAAAAAGAGAATTTTGAGTGGCTAATAACGTTATTTTTAATCTCTAAAAAAATAACGTTATTTTTAATGTTAATTAAACATATTTGTTGACGGAGGATAAAAAATAGTCATGCTACAATAATGTTAGGAACAACATAGATGTTTTGAAAAAAAAAGGGCGGACTAAAAGTGAAATGACATATTGTGTTCAGTTGACACCTATGTGGCTCTCCTTAAGAGAATGTCACGTGATCAAATTCCAGTGGTGGGGTATTGACTCTTTGAGCTACAACATATCAAAAAAATGTATTGAAGAAAAATAAATATTGTATTAAAAGTGGATTGACACCTCTAGGGAAAAATTGAAATTAACTCTACATTTTATTTTATTTTAATTATTTTGTTTTGTTTTGTTTATGTTGACTACGGGGAAAAGTAGACAGTGTGATCAACAATACCAAGGACTAATTTTGTGAATTTCACTAGCCATACAAAATTTTGGGTGATCAGAAAGAGTAAGATTTTTAAATGCAACAACCCTTTAATTTATTGGATTGTAAGAAGTTTTTATATATTGTTTAAGAAGATATAATCATAAAAGTTCTGCATATCCTTTGTGAGGAAATTTAAGGTAGTGTATATAATTTTGATTTATGAAAAAGCTCGTAGCTACTACTCGAAGGTGAATTTAAGTACATAAAGTTTATTTTATAATTTGTCAATAAAAATATATAGAAAAATTAAATAAATTAATTTAAGTTATTTATATTTGATATGCTCAAATTAAAACACTTGAATTTGAAATATAATTTGAGATTATTAAACTATACATGAAGTGTAGATAAGTTGGGATAAGACAATAAAGTAGGCAAAGTTCCACACGTCCACTTGACGATAATCTGCCAGAGATATATTCTCTCGAATGGAATACTAAACTGTAGCTAGCTAGTGTTATTTTGCTATTTTTAGCTTCATGATGAACTAAAA
This sequence comes from Ipomoea batatas, assembly GCA_002525835.2. Lineage (NCBI taxonomy): Eukaryota > Viridiplantae > Streptophyta > Magnoliopsida > Solanales > Convolvulaceae > Ipomoea > Ipomoea batatas. Next base: position 19,274,063 of record CM008334.1, on the reverse strand, counting down.
GAATCTAAAAAAATTGTAATGACAAATTTTGTGGAGTTTGAAGAAATACGCCCCTCCCACTCATTCATTTAATGAAATGACTGATTTCAAAAAAAAAAAAGTTAATGAAAAGACTAGCATACATCATATTGTTCACTGTTCAGAGTAACAGTGCACTGCATGTTCCACAAAATTCCACATGTTCGCATCTCATCTTCTCACTTAATAAAACATCAAACCACGACAAATTAATTAAAGGGAAAATAACGATTTTATGCCTAAATTGTAGACTCGGTCCATAAATTATTATTCTGAAGTAGTAAATACACTTAGATATACAAATGGATCCAAGTAGACACTGTAGCATATGAGTGTGCGAGCTCGGGTCATAGTGACAGTAGGTCGGATGTTTCTGAGCAAGCATAGGTTAGGTAAAAATCCAAAACTCCCCCACCCAAAGCATTGAATGCGCTTTATATAAAGGACCGAAGGGGACACATGTCGGGGCTCGGCATGCAGGCCACATATGCATGCATTGGGCAAGTTGAAGGCAATGTTGATATGTCCACGTGTAAAGAGTTTCCTGACACGCTCATTTCCAGCGAGATCGGGTAGAGTGCCTTAATTTGTGCTTGTTTATTAGTCTAAGTGGCTTTACGGCTAGGGACACCCGACCCAATGGGGTGTTACATAGTAGCTACTATCGTTGGCGGTGAACGTGCATCTTATGTCGGGTCGAGTAGAATCTGAATGGGGTCAAACAGGGTCGGAAAGCGCGCCCAACGGCATACCACATACATATCGAGCAAGTATATAAACCCACACCCAAGGGTTATTCCCTATCAAGTAGTCCCCCAGTCCGTACCCCGAAATCGAACTAATTTTGAGGGGCTCGGACTACCAACTCCAACCAAAACCTGGTAATGAAGAACTTCTACTGGGCCGAGGTTGTGTGCGGCGGGGGTCTATGGTAGAGTGCGCAGATCTTCAATTTGTTCATGTTGTTTCGCGCGACACGTATCGCATTCTTGATGATTGCCTTGGGTTATTTCAAATTGAAATTTCAATTTTTCCACCTCCTTTGCCTATAAATAAAGTGTAGTGGTGTGATAGAATTACACTTCACTTTATCACAATCTTGAGAGCTTCTCGAGTTGAGTATTTGAGCCATTTAGTAAGCCCGACCCGACCAAAGCGTCCAATCACACTACTCGGTAAGTCTCGTCCTTGAATTTAGTTATTTTCCCTGTCTGATTTTTAGTTCTTAGTCTTCTCGATTAACTTCCCATTCTAAGTGTTCTCCCCTCCTAAAGAATAAGTCATGTTGGATTCGGACAGCCAGAATGTCTCAATCCCGGATTATGAAGACGGCATCTAGGTCAAGTCATTCTTGTTATCTTCGTACAACTCCATTATCGAGGAGATCGAGCAATTCTTGGAAGTTCGGGGAGATTCGTCAAGCGCAACCACAGATCAACCCGCCACAGGCCAAGTGATGTAGTGTGTAGGGTGATATGAAAATGAGTGTGATTTGTCGTTCCACTGAGGATTGGGGTTTATGGCGCATAAAGAGCGGTTACCTAAACTCTAGGCACCAAGATATTGGAATCCATAAGGATCCAAGTAAATCGTATTTGGTTTGGGATTGAAAACTAGAATATTTTTGGTATTTTGGATTAAAGGGAAAACAAGATTAAAACTAGGGGGAAATTCAATTAGAAAAGATGGGTTAAATTAGGTGTATTACTCTATTGAAGCATTTGACACTTAGATTGGGGGAAGAACATTATACCTAGGTTCTGGAGGCAAGCACAAAAGGTATCTAATTTTCCACAAGGATTAGAACAAGGGTTGTCCCATTTCCATGGTGTATCAACCCAAATTTTTTAATAACAAAAGCTTTGTAAGCCCCAATCTACCCCTATTTCCATAGAAGGGAAATTGAATTTGAGATTGAGAAGGCTCAAGTCTTCCATCCAATTCCCATTTTGATGAAAGACTTTCCAAAGACAAACAACAATCACTGCGCAATAATTATTGAAAGATAGAATTAAAACTCAATTCAAACTCAAGAACCCTAAATGAGTGTTCATCCCCTTTATGCAATAATTACATAGCATCAATAGAAGCAATAAACACCTAATCTAACCAAATAAAGGACTACACACTCATTTGCGAGGTAAACATAGCAATATCAAGCAAAGAAATCATAAATGTGCAATAAATATAAAGAAGAGATGAAGAAAATGAAATGAGAGCTTTACTATTAAATGTTGAAGAGAGTTGGTGGAATCCACTCCAAATCCATAAAATAAAGCTTGCAATGTGTTCTCTAGTGTAGATCTAAGCTATTTTAGGCTAATATTTGCTATTGAAATAATAGAGAGAAGTTCTGAGCTAGCTAGGGTTCGGAATCCTTCCCAAAATGCAGAAAATTAGCTTTAAAACTGTGCAGAGTACACGACAAACAGCCACCCACATGACATGGCTGTGTGGTTCGACAGAACCTGCGTCGGGGCAAACAGCCACTCACACGGCCGTTTGGGTGGCTGTGTGAGGTTATTTTTCCAGCTTATCTCCCGCTTCGCGTTCCGTTGCTCTGATCATCTTTGAGTGAAATCTAGGCTTCCAAAATTGTTCCATTATGCTCCAAAATCCTCATATTGACTCGTTGTGAACCACTTTTTCTAGAAACATCAAACCACACAAACAAGTCATAGACACTAAAGTGATGAGTATAATTGTGAGTGTAAAAAGAGGGTGTAAAATGTCGTTCCGCTGAGGATTGGGGCTATGACACGTAATTGTATGATATGTAGAATTCTAGGCACTAAAGTATTGGAATTCACTAGAATCCAAGCAAACTAAAATTAAGGAATGGAAATAAAATAAAATATGCAAATAAAATAAGGAATAAACTATATGATAAAAGAATGGGTCAGATTAGGGGTATTGCAATCTTGATGCTCTACAAACTCAGAATTAGGGAAAAACAATTAACCAAGGGATTTATTGGCAATGCACTCAAGAATTCAGTTCAGCTACTTTCGTAATCAATAAACTAGAATTAGGCTAGGATTGCCCCACTTTCGTGATGCATCAATCTTAACCTTAAAACACAAAAGCATTATAAGCCCCCAAATTACCCCTATTCTCATAGTAGGAAAAAATGGGTTGAAATTGGTTAGGCTGAGTCTTTCACCCAACTTTCGTTGTGATGAAATCCTCTCCAAAGCAAATCAATAAAAGTTGTGCATCAATTATCAATAAGAGGAATTTATAATCCAATTCAAACATAAAAACCCTAGGTTAATAAATTACCCCTTTATGCAATAACCATAAACCTAGCATCAAGAATAACAATAGAACCCTAATCCTAACCCAAAAGCTAACTACTCATGCATCATAAAAGTAAACAAAGCAAAGCAAGAATAAATAACCAAAAACATTGCAAGAAATCTGAGAAAAAAGTAAATAAAGGAATAAGAGAATTTTACTGATGAAGAACAAATCCAACTTCAATCCGAGATTCCAAGCTTGAAATTAAATAATCTGATGTAAAACTAATCTAAACTATGCTAGGGAAATATAAAGAGAAGAGGAAAAATAAACTAAAACTAACTAGGGTTGGGAACTCCTTAAATTGTAGAGAATATGTAGAATATATAGGAGATAGATGGGCCTTGGGCCCATGAGGCAACTTCCAATTCGTATTTTTGTTTCATTCCTTCCTTAGGTAATTTCCTTTTCTTCCAAAACTTGTCCAAAATGTTCCAAAATTCGTCCTTTGCTGCTCCTTGTGGATAATTCAACCCTTGTAGCAATATAACACACAAACAATTCTCAATTTCACTAGGATAAAGAAAATAAGCATAAAAACAACTAAAATAAGGGGTGAATTATTGTACAAAATAGTAGATATCACTAAGCCATTTTGCTTATAGATCATTCCAAATTATTGAGATTAGGACTAATTTGTGGTTATTTGGTAAGGTGTTTGGTTTAGAAAGCTTTGGAAGCAAAGATGAATATTTTCATGCATTTTGGAGGCAACTAGAGTCAAAAGTAACATTTTGGATGCATCTGGAGTCCATGGGAGTCAAGGAGAAGCTAAGAAGATGGATAAAACACTTCCAAATGAGCCTAAGAGTGGTATTTTCAATGGTTTTGATCATATGGGCAAACCAAGGGAAAAGTGGAACAAGTGCCAAAAAGCTAAAATTCTCGCATAGATCGGTCAATGTTCGGTATTTGGATGATATCTTGGCCTATAAAATATCCAAATTGAGTGATTCTTGTGTCATTGAAAATAAGACTCAAAGGGTTACAACTCTTATAAAGACATTAAAGCTTAAAAAGGAAGCCAAAGGGGTCAAAATCGTCCAAACTTACAGATTTCGTTCAAATCTGTCACTGTTCAATATTTTGACCATATCTCAACCTAGGAATCTTCAAATGAGGTGATTCTTGCGACATTAGAAAGAAAACGCGAAGTGATACAACTTTTGTGAAGACCATAAATCCAGAATATGATGTTTTGAAGGTCAAAATACACGGTCAAGCACACGGCCCGTGTAGGTGGCCGTGGCTTTTTCACCGATTTACAGTGCAAAACAACAGTTTTGAGAGGCCTGCTACATGGCCACCTACATGGGCCGTGTAGGTGGATGTGTGGCTCATGCTCTGTTTGCATCTAAGCTCGTTTTGAGCATTTTGAACTCGATTTTGAACCATGGTTGAACCCTAGATACTCCGATCCCTTTCACTTTCTTTCACATTTTTAGGTTAGATTAGGCTGAAATTTAGGTACCTAAACATATTTGAAGCTTGCAATCTTGGATTTGAAGCTTGGATTTCAAGATTCTACCACCCATTTTCATAGAGAAGCTTTTCTCTCCTTTATCTCTTTCTTTTGTAAGATTTATGTTTATTACTTGTGCTTTTGTGTTCCTTATGCTATTTAATCATGAGTAGTTAGTTTATGGACTTGAGTTAGGGTTGTATTATCTATTTTGATGTTTAAGTTGTGATTATTGTGGAAAAGGAGAAGAACCCCAACCTAGGGTTCATGTGTTTATGAGGGTATTGTGTTTGAATCTTGTTAATGTTTGATGTACACATTCATTAGCATGTATTTGGAGGATTCCTTGCCTCAATGAGAGTTGGGTGATGAATTCGAGCTACCCCTTGCATAAACATGATTTTTCCTATGAAAATGAGGGAAATTGGAGGTTTAAGATGCTTTGTGTGCTTGATGGACTTGGAATTGATACACTATGAAAGTGGGGCAATTCCTTGTTCTAATCCTTGTTAATTTGCTCACGTGAGTGACTTATAGACTAAGATACCTATGTGCATTACTGATTGACTCTTTGGTTATTTTTTCTCCCTAACCCCGTAGATTGTTGAAGCATCTAGATGATAATGCTTCCTAGTTTGAGTCCTATTTCTTTATTTTGTATTTATCTCTTGTCCATATGTGTTTGCTCTACCTTGTTGTTGTTTGCTTAACTTCTTGTTGATCTCCTTATGCTAGTGCCTAGTTTTGTGATCTCATATTGCGTGCCACAAACCCCAATCCTAGCTTCTTGTTGATCTCCTAAGCTAGTCGACCCGGCTCCAGGAGGTTACTTTTCCTATTTATAATTCCCTAAGTCACTTAACTCGTTCATGTATAAACACAGTTTGGGTTTGCACTAACCCCCTTTCTTCAAATCTTTGCAGGAATGGGGTTGGAGGAATCATTCGGAGATACCAACCCCCAGGTTTCCCACCCAAAGATAACTTTGGGCATGAATAGAGCTACTTTTTCAACGGTCATCACCTCGAGGCTACTGCTAATGGCCTTGGTCACGACAAGCTTAGGACCCGAGCTACCCTTGACCCGAGCCCCACGTAAGCGGGTGAAGGAGAAGGCAACCGAGGGGAAAAAGAGGTGCGGTAAAAAACACTAAGGGGGTCGGTGTCTCCCGACCACACTTCACTAATCGACGCTCTTCTATCCGGAGAGAGTCATTTGGCTACCCTATTAGACAATATAAGCTCCCTATTGCCCCCCCTAAGAGGATAAGTCTGGCTGGTCGCTAACCAGGTTGGGGAACAGGGATGCCGGGACGTCATCCAGGTGAGTTCAGGCCCGACCAGTTTCGGTTGTCCCTTCTTTTGCATTACTAACCTTTTCCCTTTATATTTTACCCAGCTTGATAGCACTCTCGCTAGCATGTTCTATTGTGCTAAGGGCGCCGAACAGGCGTAGCAAAAAGACGTGAAGGCCGCCAAGTGCTCCATCGCTCGACGGGATGTAAAGATCTAGGTGCTGGAGGGGAAGATAGTCACGCTCGAGCTTGAGAAGAAGGTCGATCAAACCGTGGAAGAATATAAATCGTCTCCGACTTTTTAGGGATCCAACCGTGGCAGAACCTTTCTTTACTTCTCTACTCGGAACGCAAACCAGGCAAGGCATGGTGAGGACATACGGAAGATGGACCTTCATCTTGGGTAAACGAAAGATGCAGCTGGACATTACTTACCATCCTCACTAATTCGCTAGAAGCGGACGACCTCGCCACCATTCTCAACATCCTTCCCGGGGAGGTTGCGGACTACGGCCTAGCCTCGCACACCCCAAAGTGGGTCCTCAAGACGAGCTAAGACTTGGGAGCTCAGCCCTATATGTGTTGAGTATTTGTATTGAATGCCCCTTTGTTTTTTCGGTGTTACTTCTTTCGACTTATTTCATCGGCTCTCATTTTTGCCTACGCTTTACTTTTTATAAATTTCACAACTCTGCTAGGTCGGGCTCTGCCCCAACTTAAATAATCGAGGGTCACCTCGACGTTTACTCGTGACCCAAATCCATCTTGACCTAGGGGCATGTTTTTGCTTCATCAACCCATTGTAGGGTTCTTGCGCAGTCTAGTTATGAGAAGGTTAAAATCATAACATGATTAAAAATTCAAAAATTATTTATACATGCATTAAATAGTTAAGAACTAAATTTTATTATTTAATAATAGGAAAAATTCATTTCATCTTTTCGGGTAATCAACATTACAACACACTCAACATTCACTTGAAATCATCAATGTGAAAAGCTTATTTTGTTATACTTGAGAAAATTTTACAAAAATGACCAGTTTTCTTCTAATAATTTGACAAATCAAAATAAATTTTTAATTCTAACTAAATTTATAAATAATGATTAAAACAACAACTTTCAACATAAATAAAGGAAAAAATATTTATAGAGCTATAATTAGAGCTGTCAATATGGGCTGGCCCGTCACGGGTTGGTGAAAAACGGGACGGGACGGCCCGGCCCGTTTTTCATACGAGTTGGGAAAATCCCAACCCAACCCGTGGTTTACAGGCTAACGGGCTAAACTGGCCAGCCCGTTAGCCCATATTTTTTAAAAAAAAAAATTAAATATGTTTTTTTTTTATGATTTATTTCATTGTTAATCACAATTCACATATTCACAATTAATCACAACAATGATAATTCATATATTGAGGAGTGAGGATGTGAAGTAGCAGACTAGCAGCAAAGCAGCTTAGGAGACAAAAGTGGAACAATAAATCTAATTAGGGGTTTTCAAAAAAAAAAAATCTAGTTAGCGATTTTAGATTTTTAAGTTTAAAGTAATAAATCAATAATAAGGGATGACTCATGTAGCCTTACGGCTTTACTATCTGGCTATGTGTGTGTTTTTTTTTTTTTTTTAATAATTAAATACGGGCCAGCCCGTGGGTTATACGGGTTCAGCCCATTTAACCCGTACAAAATACGAGTTAAACGGGCCGGGTTGAATACGGGACGGGTTGAGATTTCACCGACCCAACCCGCCCAAAAACACGGGTAAACGGGCTCAATCCGTCGGGTTGGGCCCGTTTTGACAGCTCTAGCTATAAATATGTACTAAATTTACAATTTAAATATAATTAATGGATTAAAATAGTCCATTTTTCCTTAAATTAAAATATGTAGTTATCTCGCGCATGAGTGTGCCTGTGTGGTCCGCGTGGACCTCCAGAATCGTACTTAGTAGATATGAATACATGTGACTACTGACTTCATTCTAATCCTCGTACTCTATCCTTTTATTCCCCCCAGCACTTGTGTGTTCCTCCTCGCATCACACAACAATTTCAATTTGCAAACCAACTAAATAAACAAAATGACAAAGTAGGAGACTTCAATTCTGTCCTGAATGAGTATCCCATTATAGTGTAGCATAATGCTAGTTGAATTTCACACGTTACTTGTTCATCATCATGACATTATATTTAGCGCAATATATATATAATATCCATCCCCATATTCATCTTCTGTATAAACCCATTATATAATCGCCTTCAAATTCCACATACATAAGATCAAGCATGGAAACAATCACAACTGAGAATTTGGGAGTTTCAATTATCATTTCAAAATGCATGATTTTATTATCTTCTCAACAAATCTTCCTCTTTGTGTTCTTGGCCTGGGTAGCTATGGCGCTGCTCTACTGGGCATATCCCGGCGGCCCTGCGTGGGGAATGTTTTACATCAAAACCCGATGCGGCAAAGGCCACAAAACTATTCCCGGTCCGCGGGGAGCTCCGGTCGTCGGAAGCATGAGCCTGATGGCCGGACTTGCTCACCGGAAACTAGCCGCGGTGGCTCAGGCGAAAGGAGCGAAACGGCTAATGGCGTTTAGCCTTGGGGAAACACGAGTTATTGTCACGTGCAATCCCCACGTTGCCAAAGAGATACTGAATAGCTCGGCGTTTGCGGATCGTCCGGTGAAAGAGTCGGCTTATGGGTTGATGTTTGACAGAGCTATGGGGTTCGCCCCTTACGGCGTGTACTGGAGAACGCTGAGGAAAATTGCGGATAATCATCTCTTCTCCCAGAGGCAAATCCGCGCATCTGAAACTCCAAGGCGGGAGATCTCCGACCAAATGGTGTCCGCAATTGCGAATTTCGAAGGCGGGGAGTTTCGGGTCAGGGACATCCTAAAACTAGCGTCTTTGAACAGTATGATGTGTTTGGTTTTCGGGCGAAAGTATGATGACGTGGAGGAACTAATTGAGCTTGTACAAGAAGGCTATGGCATACTTGCGCAGCTCAACTTGTCCGATCACCTCCCTTGGCTCGCCAACTTTGATGTACAGAAAGTCCGGCGGAGATGCACTGCGCTCGTGCCCAAAGTGAACCGGTTGGTTTCTCGTATTATATGGGAACATAGAGCTCGAAAGTTTTCCGGCGAGGAAAGCCATGACTTCGTTGATGTTCTTTTGTCTCTTAATGCACCCCACAAGTTGTCAAATTCTGATATGGTATCCGTTCTTTGGGTACGTATATATGTTAACCATCCTAATATTTAATAGGCCCCCACTAGACGGTCTAGTGCCTAGAAGGTCTAGTCTGCGCCTAAGAGGCCTAGACTGTTAGGCGCCCCTAGGTTGTTTGTTCTTAAGCCGCTTAGACGTGCTTAAGCAGTTGCCTAGGGCCTAGACCACCATTTAAGCTGATAGGCTATGTGGTCGATCAGCGCCTAGGCAGGGATTAAACACATCTGTTGAAACATTAAACACATCTGTTGCTAAAGTTTTTACTTCAATTTTCTATAACTTTGGCACAGGAAATGATATTTAGAGGGACTGATACAGTGGCAGTGTTGATAGAGTGGATACTGACACGGCTGGTGCTTCACCGTGAAATCCAAACGAAGCTACAGGAGGAGCTCGACGGCGTCGTCGGAAAGTTAGGGACGGTGACGGAATCCGACGTGGCATCGCTTCCCTACCTGCATGCAGTGGTGAAGGAAGTGCTGAGACTACACCCACCGGGTCCACTTCTATCGTGGGCCCGTTTAGCCGTGTCCGATACAACCGTGGATGGGTACCACGTGCCAGCTGGGACCACGGCCATGGTGAACATGTGGGCCATCACGAGGGACCCAGATATCTGGGCTGACCCACTAAGATTTATGCCGGATAGGTTCATGAAGACGACGGCGGAGGAGGTGTCGGTTATGGGGTCTGACCTGAGGCTGGCGCCGTTCGGGTCTGGCCGCCGGAGCTGCCCCGGGAAGACTCTGGGTTTGACCACCGTCGTCTTTTGGGTGGCTTCTCTTCTGCAGGAGTTTGATTGGGTTGGTTCCGATGAAAAGCCGGTGGATCTCTCTGAGGTGCTCAATCTTTCCTGTGAAATGGCGAAACCCCTCACTGTTAAAGCACTTCCACGGCGCCAGACTATACATAAATAGTAGTGAAGTAATCTCTTGGCTACTACTGAGTATGTACAAGTGACAAAATATGTATGTGGTTATACATAGAGTGTGTGTATACACACATACATATATATACACATATGTTAAGTGTTAATTAGTCTACAAGAATTAATACTACAATTTATCTAATTTTACAATTCAAAAAGTGGCTACTTTACAATTCAAAATATTTCTAGCATCACAAAAAAAATTATAAATTTTCTATTAACTAAGTACATAGTCATGATTGACCTGCGCTATTGCAATGGAGGTTGTGTTTCATCATTCAAGTTGATGTTATATCTAGCCCAAAACTACTGCTTTCATTGCTACCGGTTGTATGCAAATTAAGATCAACTGAGTGAAACCACTCCGGATGTACACTAAATAAAGCAAATTAAAATTTGATTCCTTCCTTTGAATTTGCTCCATGATCATCTTATTTTGCTCTAAGATCTCCTTGTTGTTTTGCTCTAATTGCTTAACGTACTCTTTCTTTGAAAGTTGCATATGAGGATGATTCTTCAAATTTTGACTTCCTCTGCGGTGCAATCTCAAGAAAGTAGTGTTGGGTATTCGATCCAAATTCAAACACACAAGGAAGTAGTGTTGGGTATTTGATCCAAATTCAGACACACACCTTTCTTGAGACCACCGGTGGCCTTATACCATGCAATTGCATTTCAACTTGAGGTTGAGTTTGTTGTATTTG
>CM008334.1:19192180-19205025 GCA_002525835.2 Ipomoea batatas | reverse complement strand
TATATATATCTGTGTGTGTGTGTAGAGTCTAAATTTAATTTTCTATGTGTGATGAGAATTTTTGACCCATGTCATGAATTAAGTTTTATTTTTCATGCTTATGTATTTGAGTTACTTGTCAATATTTGCTTACATGTTGATGTTATAATACACTTGGTACTTTATGGATATAAATATGACGGGTCGGTCCAAACATTTTATAGGCCTGTGGCAAGATTAAAAAAAGGCCCCTTATATAAAAAAGCTAAAATTTAAATTTAATAATATTAAAAACGATAATATCAAATAACGTGAAATAAGATGAAAAAATCTTTAACAATGAAATAAAACTGTAAAAAAAATGAAACTGATTTAACACAAGAATGTGCCACATAACTAACAATAAGATTAAGACTATGACAAACACATGATATATATAAATCTCGTTTCATGAGAATAGTACATATATACCAATTTTTTATTTCTCCATATTCATTTGCACCTATGGTCATGAAAATTTTGAGATTTTATGAGTGTTCAATATTTATGTTTAGAAAAAATTGAAGTTAATTCGCACTATTTGTATTCATTTATATTTTAAAAGTTAACCATCAAATATCATATGTAACTATTACGGGGTTGGTTCACGGAATAGGCAGGGAATGGCATAGCATTCCCAGTAATAGCCTATTCCGTTGTTTGGTTCGCATTTGTATTCCCAGGAACAATGTTCCTGAGAATGAGCTATTACCCTTACAAGGGTAATAGCTATTACCAGGGGACCCCCTGGTATTAGTCTATTCATAACCTCTCCTATTTTAATATATTTTCTTTTTTTTTTAATCTTTTTTAAACCTAAATTTTTTTAGGCTCGCTTTTCTAAAATTCATTGACTCGCATCATCTTTCTCTCTCAGTCATCGCACACATCTCACCTCCGCCATTGCAAATTGGACTTCTTCTTCAAGGAATTTTTCTATTTTTTTTTACAGATTATTATTTAAAGAGTTTATTACCGAAATGGTCCCTCGACTATTGCGAAATTACCAATTTGGTCCTCGACAATTTTTCGTGCCCAATTAAGTCCCTCGACTTTGAAAATTTTAACCAATTTGGTCCTCCGTTTGTTTTACCGTTAAACATCCGTTAAAATCGGGACCAAATTGGTAATTTTCCTATAGTCAAGGGACCATTTCAGTGAAAATTTAATTACCAATTTGGTCCCTTGACTATAGCAAAACTATCAATTTGGTCCCGATTTAACGGATGTTTAACGGCAAAATAAACGGAGGACCAAATTGGTTAAAATTTTCAAAGTCGAGGGACTTAATTGGGCACGAAAAATTGTCGAGGACTAAATTGATAATTTTGCAATAGTCGAGGGACCATTTTGGTAATAAACTCTTATTTAAATTTATATAAATATATATATATAACAATGTGAATATATATTTAATAATATTTGATATAATTTTTAGAATTTCTAGTTAGTGGTGCATAACAGATTCACCGGTGTTACATGACATACATATGGTGTGTCCAATAATAGTAAGGACATAAGTACAACAACAACAACAACAACAACAACAACAACAATAATAATAATCCGCGAACCAAAGCTAGAATACAATTTCTAATTTTCTATTATATTCCTTACCTATTCTATTCCTTATGGAATAGAATTCCTATTCCCTTAAAATTCATTCCGCAAACCAAACGTGCTGTTAATGTGATTATTGTACAATTCATTCGCAACTTATATAAATCACATTAATGACAAATCAAATTCCATATTTCTTCCTATTATGGCCCCTTCAAGCATGGACATGGGCAGTCGCCCAGCCCGCCCCTGCTTAAGACCTGCCTTGCAAATATGCTCCATTATTTTTATTATGTTTATACTTATACTCGAATATTTTATAGAGTTTTGAGGCATACATAATACTTTTTCACATAAAATAAATTTATTCTCTATATATATCTTGCTTTTATCTTGTTTTCTTATGTGAATAAATTTATTCTCTGTATATCTTGCTTTTATCTTGTTTTCTTATGTGCAATTCTTGTCAATTTCAGCTTTACGTACTATCATCTTTAGTTTTGATGTTTTTTATCCCGATCGACCCACCTAATGTCCCCTTACTAATACCCCAGTCCCTATTGTTTTTATTTTGTATTTCCCTTAGCTTGTACTTTATTATTATTATTATTATTATTATTATTATTATTATTATTATTTTACATCAAGGACGATGTCATGTTTTAAGTGTGGAGAGAAAAAATTGTGTGAATTCTAATTTTTTATTTTTATTTTTTAAAAAAATTGTTAGTGTTTTTTTTGAGTTATACTGACCCGATTTATAGCTACTTTCTTAACCTACTGAAGCACAAAAAAAACACAAAGAGTCAACAGATACCTCTGAGGCTCGAACCTACTCCCTTTCACATGGGAGTGTACACCAGATGCCGCTTGACCACAAGGCCTTGGTAAAAAAAAATTGTTAGTGTTTAATTGTTTTACTTTGGCAAACGTGAGGGTTATTTTTGCTCATACTTTTTGTTTTTTGAGGGAAAATTTTTGCTCATACTTAATTTTGTGCTTTTAAGCTTTTAGTTAAGTTTGTTTTGTTTTGTTTTTGTTTTTGTTTCGTTAATTTGTTTGCTTGTTTGTTTGTTTTTGTTTTTTTTTTTTTGATTGAATTGCTCTTTTTTGTTTTAAAAACTCTAAAAAATTGACATACTAACCATTTTTATTTTTATTTTTATTTTTTGGACTTAGAACCACATACATACACTACACTTGAGATAATGCGGAATGATAAAAGCATCAATTACACATCTATATATAATATATGTATTCCTTTTCATTCACCTTTCATTAACCCATTAGGCGTAACTAAGTTAAACTTAGCCTTATCTTTCATCTAATCCTTAATTATAAGCCAATCTCTACTTTTTCCAAGTGCCCTATGTTCTTTACTTTCTTTTTATACACATGTTCTTGGTTTTGTTTGGTTTGTTTGGTTGAAGGTTAGGCCCTATTTGAAATCAAAATGCAATAATTATGTGGTATATAAGGCAAAAGTGAGGTTTTAAGGCTTTTATTTTATTAAGGAAAAGGCCGAGTGTTGAATCAATAAAGTTTTATGCTATGAATATATAAGAAAAAATTGTTATATTTGAGGTAAAACTCAAGTGTTTGGTAAGAGGATGGCCATGGTTAGGTTTGAACCGAATTGGACAACGTAGCAATCGAATTGAAACTCAAAAGTTTCGATTTCAATTTACTAAAATCAAAAACCGGAACCACGGTCCTTGTTCGAAACTGGTCAGTTCTAGTTCCAAATCAGAAAAATAATTTTTTAAAGAATAGATAAAAAAAAACATTGTTTTTTAAGGCTTACTAAGCAGTAACACTTTTAAAACAGTAATGCTTTACGCCTTTACCAATTAACAACAAACCTTATCCAACAGTAAGGTAAGGTGAATAGGGAATACTTACAAATTTTGTGATGTAGCATTTTGGAAGTAAGAAAAAATTGCATGGGTGCAGATAGCCTGATGCATAGTGGGATATTTTTTAATCTCAGAGAATAAAGTGAATATATAGTATGACGTATATATGAATTTTATCTTTTTGGATATTTTCATTTATGCTGGAAATTATAAGTCATCAGCATATATGCAAACATTTTAGTTGTGTTACGTTGAGCTGTGGGCATGCAGAATTGCAGTGGTCATTATTGTTCTCCCAAAAATTGATAATATTATTATTATATAATTAATTACTGGAAAATTAATCACAAAATAATGAATCTGATCAACCAATGGGAATGGTATAAGTTGATAGTTAAGCAGGGAAGGTGATATGACAGAGTGAATGGGAATGGGAATGGGATCAGTAGTTGTTTCGAGCGAGTGCGATAATCCCAGCCAGTAGCCCAACCGCGGTTGCCGTGATGCCTATTCCAATCACACCATCTGCACCATCATATCATTCAACAATAATTTGTATTATTATATTATATGCTCAACATATATATACGGACTGTTACCTTTTGTAATCTGATCTTCTACGGCTTTCTTAAGAGAGAGAGCCTGACTCCAATCAGGTGCAATCTGGAAAATCACACCAATATAATTAACCAAAAACCAAACTCGTACTTACGTACAAGCTAATTTAATTAAGGAATGAATTGAAGAAATTAAATTAATAAAACCTGCAAAGATTGATCAAGAAGGTGCCTGCATCTTGAATAATCCCCGCTTCTGTAATACCCGACAGCCAGCAGGTAACACATTTCTCTCTTCTGTGAAGGGCCATTCTTCTTGGCCAGTGAAGCTGCATTATATGCATGCCAGCCAGGCAGATCAGAGCTACTATATATTCAGATTCTCTTCGACTCTTCATACATACATACTGAATCAAATTATATATAGATTTCTATTCAAATCCCGTGCCGCCGTGCGGTTTATACCACTCAATATTACGAAATGCACACAATGAAAATGCATAAAAACACCTCATAGCTCCTCTGTTTTTAATTGTGCATTTCTGAACACTGTGTGGTGTATTTTTCATACATAGTAATATATTTTTGGTAATGTGTATCTTGTATTTTTGGTGATGTATACCTAATAATGCATATTTGTGTGGTGTATTTCTTAATATTGAGTGGTGCATTTCTTAATATTAAGTGATGTAAACCATGGCCGCACCAACCACACCTGAACATGACCATATATATATATATATATATATATATATATATAGTGATATATAGTGATATGGGCGGATATATGGATGGGTACCTTCAAGCATAGCTATGCCGCGCTGTACATCTGGTGGTTTTATAGAATGGACAAGAGCCCAAGACAAGCGCATGATGCTTTCACTCCTCACTTTATCATCACACCAGTCCTTGATAGCATCTGCAACTTCCCTTTCACATGCCTGCACCCACCCCAATTTGTAATTCAAAACCAACAAAATTAAAAGCAATGTGAGACCACCATTGTTCTTTAATTTAATTTGTTATTGATCTCAGGGGCGGGGTGGGGCATCAATCATATCAACATGGAAACGATTGATTGGTAGCCAATGAAAATTGAAAAGGAGATCAGAGTAAAGTTAGATTAATTAAGAATAGAATGCTGACGTACGCGGATAGAATCAGCAGAGGACCATGGAAGTTGATCGCCGGCACCGTTGAAGAAAGAGGTGACGACGGAATCAAATAATTGGGTGATTTTGGCCTCCATTTCTGCTTAATTAATTGGATTTTATGCCTGGCCCTAGGATACCCTGCCCCTGCCCCTTCTCTTCTCAACTCTCTGTTTTTCCCCCAAATGGGGATCCGATATGATGCTCCAACTCTCGACTGGAGCACAAATCGGAGAAACGCTATCAATCTATTTATAGGTTCTGTGATCTGAAAATGAACGGTTCTATTTATTTGAATAATGTAATTAATGTTTAATAGTAATAATAATCGATTGACTAATAATTATCCAAATTTGTACTAAAAAAAAAATCCAAATTTTAAAAAAAATACTATAGGTGTCAATTATATCTCTGAGTTTTGTCCAAATCTTCCCCAAAAGGTTAAATCCTAACTCCAAGCGTCCCCCAAACCGCAAACAAGACCAAATACCCGTGGGCACAAGGGATCTATCCATTTTGGACATAATTCCTATACTATTATTGTCAAGTTTTGAACATTGGTCTCTTCTTTCAAATATTGTCTATTAAACCAACAATATGTTAAGCATGTGCAAGCATTTTTGTCCAACCTGTGTGCTAATGAAGGTATACGTCTCACTTTTCTACACTTCATTTTTATTGAAACAAAATTGTTCTTATTGTATTTTTGTTAAACAAAAGTACTCTTATACTGCTATAATTCCCTATCTATTTAATGAATTTTAACATTAATGACATCCATCAATTATTATTACACATACATTTACCATATCTTTTTCATATTCTTTAATTATAATTTTATTAAAATTATCATATAACAGTTAATTTAATTGTAGATTTTAGTTTAATTAAATTATCATATATATTTTAACAATCAATATTTTTTCATAGAGTGAGCGAGAGAGAAAAAAACTTATAAATGATGTGCTAGTCTTTTGAGGAATTTACAAGTGTGCAAATAAGCATTCAAGCAATCTGCTAGCTATTTGA
This sequence comes from Ipomoea batatas, assembly GCA_002525835.2. Classification (NCBI taxonomy): domain Eukaryota; kingdom Viridiplantae; phylum Streptophyta; class Magnoliopsida; order Solanales; family Convolvulaceae; genus Ipomoea; species Ipomoea batatas. The sequence goes on along the minus strand of CM008334.1, from coordinate 19,198,854 downwards.
CTAGTGAAAGAGAGAAACTCAAAGCTTAATTTCTACATCGAGAGCAATACTTTGATGAAGCAACGAAGAACTCAGGCCAAGTCAACAATTGGAGATTCGAACTACTTTGGTGTTCAAACTAACATGTCCTTTACTTGGAAAGTATAAAGAGACGACTGGGTAGCTGATATGTCATTAAATGGCATCATATTTGTGCTTGTTTATGCTTGCTTTTTATTCAAATATTATGTAAAGGAATGTGGAATAACTTTTAATTTGTTGTAATTTGTTTGAAGGAAGAAATGACCGAGCAATGAGCAAACAAGCATGAAAAGGTGTTAATCTTTGGAGAAAACGGGGCTTTAAAGCACAAGGAAAACACCCGAGGGCACACCGAGGAACGAAAGAACAAAACAATGGCGTGGAGGTCAATTTGAAGAACTCACGCTGACACTCACACCGTGAGTGTCAGCGTGAGTATGCTGATCATAAACTGATCAGTGAACTCACGGTGAGACTCACACCGTGAGTCTCACCTTGAGTCCCTATCCTGAAGGCTACGAAAATGTGCGAATTTTAGACTATAAATACATCTTAGTGGTTATTTTCAAAGAGACTTTTGAATTTCCAAATTCCCCATTTAGTTTTGCTCTCTAGGAACCTTTAGAAAACACTTCCTACACTTGTAATCTACCATTAATTAGGAAATTTAGAAGAAGAATCCATTTGTATTTCCAACATTCAACATCAATTTCAGATTATTTCTTCCAATTAAATTATCAAGTTAAGTTCTCTATTTCCTATTTTTGCATTTATATTTCTTAAAGTTTATTTGAATTATATGTTTATGATTTCAATTGATTATTGCTTTACATTCAAAATATGAATACTTAAACATATTTAGGATTTGAATTGAACTTCCTTGAATCCCAATATGAATTAAATTGCATAAATTAAGTTTGTATTGTCTTAATGTGAACTTGGCTATGAATTGGGTAGAATTGATTTGAATCTTCATAGTTATGGCCAAACTATGCAAGAGATATTTGGAATTGGTGTTCCACATATGAGAATAGGGCTACACCATAGCCATACCTCTCATATTTCTTACTCACCTTTGAGAAAAGGGAGTTTGAAGGAAATAGGCACACAAAGTGTTTGTTAAATTGCCTCTTCTAACCAAGTTGCCATGAGAATGGGACTTAGGATTAGTTGATAGTCCAATTGATCACGAGAGTGACATTGGCACTTAAACCATTTTCCCAAGTTCATCATCTAGACTTACATAACTTAATCTTTAGACACAAGGGATTTTATTCAAGGATGTTTGATTCAAGTCTCTATTTCATTTATTATCTTTTAATTCCATTACTTGCTCTTGTTATTTATTTCTTGAACATGCAACAATCCAATCTCTTTAGGATAGTTTTCAAACACTGCATGAACCTATGCTTAACCCCTCATTACTCAAATTCCCATTAAGTCATTCCTTGAGGACGATACTCTTAATTTCCATCACCACTAAATTACAACTTAAAATCAACTTTCAGTAGCTAACATGTTGTCTTGTGAAACATCTGAGACTGGTTTTGTGATCAGGGCTCAAACGCTCTATATTAGAGTGTAATGCAATCTCTAAAGCTATAGGAGAAGAGTGGAGTAGGCACGCTAGGTTTAACCGAATCACTGTAAAAATTTCTCTATCTTTAATTTCTTGAAGTAGGAAATACATACTCTGGGTTATACAGATTGGTATAGGTATTTTCTAATTGGTACGTGTACTAGTCAAAGTATGTATGCTCAGGAAGCTATGATAGTGGGTCGATGTTCCCGAGTAGGTATGAGTTTGATCAAAGTTCCCTTCTTTGACAATAAATGCATGCACTATTTATAGGGGTCAAGAGGCCGAGAGCACATGCTGGAGACTTGACATGCAAGCCACGTGTTTCTCATGCACCCGGTGGTATCGAAAGTCACACAATCGGCGCAGAAGTGTCCACGTGCCACATGGTGTCTGACTGGTATAAGGATTACGTGACCGGACCGAGCACCACTATTTGCCTTTGCCTCACAGTATAAGACAATTGAGCTCGGGGAATCCTTCTTGAGCTACAAGGTCAAAACTGAGCCTAAGGTTCGTCATGCGAAAGTTCCTATATTGAATGATGGGTTTGTATCCTAGATTGGGTTGGGTTGGACCCATACTAGATCGGATGGATGGTGTCGGGAATTGCTCCTTGTGAGACTCTATTACAATGCAGTATATGTTCATAACTACTTTCTCAATCTATTGAAGCATTGCCTCCACTGAGGCTACTGAGCAGGTATATAGTTACAAGCCAGAGGAATATTTCCCATCATTATCTCTCTATTTACATTAAACCTTTATTTTCTAGCATTAGTCAACCAAACCTTTTTTTTTTGAATACTACTAACTCTATTACAATGCAGTATTTGTTCATAACTACTTTCTCAACCTATTGAAGCACAAGAGTTTTTTTTTTGAATACTACTAATTAACTCTATTACAATGCAGTATCTGTTCATAACTACTTTCTCAACATATTGAAGCACAAGAGTCAGTATTGCCCAGTATATGTTCATAACTACTTTCTCAACCTATTGAAGAAGCACAAGAGTCAGTATTGCCCAGTATCTGTTCATAACTACTTTCTCAACATATTGAAGCACAAGAGTCAGTATTGCCTCCTATTGAAGGACAAGAGTCAGTATTGCCTCAGTATTGCCTCCTATTGAAGCACAAGAGTCAGTATTGCCTCAGTATTGCCAAGCCCACCACCTCCCGTATAAAGGGAAGGGTTTGATGCAATCGTTATACCCTGCACCACGGTGCACATAGCAATGTGCACCATGTACGTAAAACGACGTCGTTTCGGTGTTAGTAGACGCGTATGCGAATGACTCAGGGAATTCATTATCTATAATACACATAATCATTATCTATAATACACAGAACGTTTGCCTACAATACACAGAATGTTTGTCCAGAATACACAGAATATTGACACAAAATACACAGATGTTAGTGGACGCGAATGACTCAAGGGAATTCATTATCTATAATACACATAATCATTATATAGAATACACAGAACGTTTGCCTAGAATACACAGAATGTTTGCCTATAATACACAGAATATTGACGCAAAATATACAGAATTCATCCTCCTAACATTCGAATACACAAACACATCACAACTTGTGTTAATAACATGAATACACATAATATTTACACAAAATACACAGAACTCATCCTCCTAAACATTCGAATGCACAAACACATCACAACATGTGTTACTAACATGAAATCACAACATGTGTTACTAACATGAATACACATAATGGTTGCCTATAATACACAGAACGGTTGCCTAGAATACACAGAATGATTGCCTGGAATACACAGAATATTAACATAAATACAGAGACCGGCCAAAACGGGAAACACGATTTCCAAAAAAAACGAACGATTAGTTTACAATGTTCAAAACGACGTCGTTTAGGTACGTGGTGCACATTGCTATGTGCACCGTAGTGCACAGTATAATTTGCCGGTTTGATGCCACTGGACTACAAGGCAATCAACCAAACCTAATCATTTAAAAAGAAAAAACTTGTGCCATATTCAAAAGGGGTAATTATTTCCGCTGTGCTTCAAAGATTAAAATTATGGTTTGTGAGTTTATATTTCTTGGATTCACTTAAGTTTTGCAAAACTTAAATAGTCCATTTACCCCTCCCCCTCTAAACTCGTTTCCATAGCCCTCGAGACCAACACATAGCACAAAGTTTAGGAAAGGACTAAGGGTACGTTTGGCAGTGCATTATAGAGCAGAATCCAGGAAAATGAGCGGTGGGAAGGAATGGTTTGCCTGGGCTTTGGGGGCGCCAACCAGAGACGTACTCCGGTGCTGTATTTGGGCTCATCGACGAGTGGTGGACCTTGTGGGGGTCGAGTGGATCGGAGCATACCAGCGATGGCAGGCTACCAAACTGCTCAAACCACCAAAGTGTCCACAATTTAATAGTTTGAGATGTTTGAAGGTAAATTTGATAGTCTAAAACTAAACGTGGAATTGTACAAAAGATAATGGACCTCGTTGAAATTAACTCTTTTTAAAATGAGTTAATATCCAAAATCGTCTATTGACTATGTCATAATTAACAAATTAGTTATCAACAATTAATGTTATCAAATTAAGTCTTCAATTATTCAATTTGTACCAAAAAAATGCCATAAACTATTCAATTCTTACTCAATAAAGTTCTCAACTATTCAATTCTTACTCAATAAGTGTGGCTTATTAAGGACTTATTGAGTGAAAATTGAGTGCTTGAGGTCTTAATTGGAGAATTTGATAGTCAATAACTAATTTATAAATTATGGCATATCCATAGTCGTCTATGGACCATTTTTTGTATTAACTCTTTTTAAATGGTATATCATTTTAATTTATAGTCTATCAAATGCCTCAACTGTCTATTAAGTGGAGGGATATGATCACAATTAAGGGTGAAAATAGGATGAATTGAACCGAGCTTTATAAAATTAAGTCTGTGATTCACAATTTACCAATTACCACCCAAGAACCACTCATCAGGCTATTTAAATAATTAAATATATTTTTAGAGAATAAGGGTCGATGCTGTTTGAACTAAAACTTGAAAATTTCAGATAAATCTAAATAGTTATTACTTGTTAGTATGAAATTGTAAGTTATGAACTTATGAAGTTATGATATACCTAAATATAAATTTGATTCATATAATAATGGGTGTTAAAATTTTATCTATGGCTCGAAACCCAAACTAATGTAAAAATTTATTATAAATATGAAGTATAATAATAAATAATATATTAACAATTAAGCATCATAATAATATTTTATTAATTTTTAAAACTCTCTTAATTAATTTGATAACATTTTATGTTATTTTAATTTTGATTGTATACATAAAAATATTAGTACGGAAGTAATAACATGGCTAAAAAAAGTAACATCAATTTAAAAAATTAAATATACTCAAACTAACCCAAAATAATTTTATCAGAATTAAACATATTCGAATTATATTTAATTATATTAGCTTCAAAAATGTTAATTGAAAATTTCAAATATCTAAAATAAAATTCGTGGATCACAGAATTGATGGACATCCCGATTAAAAAGAAAAAGGAATATAAAAATTGCCTATGGACAAGTGGACAACGACCCTGCTAGGTAACATAGTTCATCAGTCAATTTTGACTTATTTGACCACTTTAGCTGCTTGACTTGGTTAAACATTCAATATAAGTATTTGATTAATTAGCTTTTTGTAACAACTTATTATTCTAAAATATTAAAATTTAAAAAAATTGTTCAAAGTATTTTTTTTTCTATCAATAAGTTTTTTGAGAAAGTCATTTTGCATGTAATAAGCTATCAATTAATATCTAATTTACCAAACATCTCTTTATAATCAACTAATACTATCAATTAATTAAATTCACTAATCCAATCAATTAACAACTATTTATCAAACACCCTAACATGCGACCACCGAAAGAAATTATTCATTCAATTATGATCACACCTGTTTTGATGGATCAATTATTCAATTACATGTGATCTCACGTACTTCAAGATCAAGTGGATATAATTTAGTTTTGCACCAAATTTAGTATTGTTGGTCATTAGTTTTTTAAAAATTTTATTAGTTGTTACTAACAACCGCAGGTATTTTTTAATTACATGATTTCTTTTTTCTTTTTGGGTTGAAAAAATGGGCATAGAAAATACCTCAGGTGATAGAAACTACCGAAATAAAAGAAAACATGGAGAATTTAATATAGTAGCTAAGAAGATACAAGGAAAATACTCCGTAACAAATTAATATAATATAATATTTTTAATAAAAAATTGTGCAAGACTTTCTTTTCGATGTATGGATGAGATATACATGATTACGTGTGAGCAATTGAGCATAAATCGCCCAACCCAAAATAATCGCCTGACCCACGATTGGTAAAAATTAAATATGTGGACCAAAATTAGTACTAAAATAATAGTTGTGGGACTAAAATTTGTAAAAATTAAATATGTGAATCAAAATTATCATTTTGCTAATAGTTGTGGGACCAAAATTGATATTTGCTCTAAAAAAAATTACCATAGATCAGGGTCTACCTTACATTATATATAGATCATGTTAAAAAACTAACATTCAAATTCTGTATATGTAATTGACATATTCTGTATATTTTTGTTTTCCTATATTGCACAAATGTAATCACAATTAGTCTTTATTTTTTACTTTATGTAAATTAAACTATTTTAAACATATAATAAGTTCAAAGGACTCCAATTTTAGTATAAGATGCCTCCCAAATACCCCACAAAACATAGTATATTTGGCACTTACCAATATTTTACCTCACTTTCAATTCAAAAATTATATATGCTAATTATTACTTTATAATTTTGTGAAACAAAAATACAATTTTCCCATAAATTAATATTAGCACAAGTGTATAGTTTGATATTGAATCTTGAAAATAGATTAACTCAATTTATTTTCTCATAAGTTTGAGAGCATGTCTATAAGGTTCAAAATATAATACAACTAAGTCGATAACCTGAATTATAAAGAAAACATTAGCATGCGTACCGCCGCAAATTATATCGTGGAC
>CM008334.1:19158578-19172103 GCA_002525835.2 Ipomoea batatas | reverse complement strand
TAACTTTTATTTGGCCTAGCAGTAAATCCTGATCACGAAAGAATGTATGATTATACTTACAAGAATTTGTGCTTTAATCTCTTCAGATGTCAATAATGATCTTCCATCAATATCCTTGAGATTGATAAGAACGTCAAGAATATCTCGTTGCTCAGTTTTCGTCCCATTATTCCACACCTTAATCCTAGCATCCACTTCAGGATCTTGGTGCTTTCTAACACCCTTTACAGCCTTCTTGAGGGCTTTCCTTTGGCCATCCAAATCAAACATACTTAGCCAGGGTAAGTAATCCCATATCCCAAAAGAATACACATAAGCAAGAACTCCAAAAGTGGAATCGATGTGCTCTTCTTCCTCCACGCCGGGCCCACCGTCTTCCGTCCCAGCACCGAAAAACCTCTTGCTGAAAACCATCTGCCTAATCGCATTCCCTAAGAAGTGTCTCCCCGCCGCCCTCACATCCACTACCCCACAACCTGCGGCGTTTCTACACTTATCGTAGATGTAACGTACGAGGTGGTCGGCTTCCCCGGCCCGCTTGTGACCCAGCCAGTTAAGCGTGTTGCGCGAGAGCACATGAGAGGTAAGAACTCTCCTCATTTTCTTCCACTGGTCGCCCGGAGGGGAAACCAGGGTGATCAAATAATTACTGCTCATCAGCTCTGCTGACGCGCAGGCCGGCCTTGACGCAAAAATCGTGTCTTGTTTCTTCAGTATCTCAAGCGCCACCTCCGGGGATGTTACTGAAATCACATTGGTTCCCCCAAGGCGGAAGCAAGCGATTTCGGTGTTCATCTCCTCCATGAGACTGAGAATCCACCGGAAAACCGGCTTGTTTCTAAGCATTTGAGGGAAGCATCCCACTACAGGCCATGGCTTGGGGCCTGGAGGGAGTGGGAATTGCTTAGCAGCTTTTTGGTTACTTAACCATTTGAATGAGAGAAACACTGAGATTATCAGAATTATAACGACATTTGGAGGAAGGATTGATGACAAGAATGAGAAGCTAATAATAAGCATATCAATTATCCCCATTCTAGTTTGTACCAAATCTTAGCTTAAAATTTTCTGAACGGGTTAGTTGATTCCTTGGACATGATCTCCTTTTATAGATCAAGATTTTGTACAGGAAGAAAAATTTTGTACACGATAAGCTTTCATGTCCACTACTTTATGTGCATGGACTATATAGTAAAAAATATTGGCATTGCACATTTGCACACGTTTTATATATGCAGGATCTCCTAGTTGTGATATCTTAAATTTGTAATTGAAAGTTGGTCTGTACATCTTATGCCCTAATTCTTATTTTATGTTCATACGTTGTATTTCATTAAATTGTGATGGTGGTAGAAGCCCTAGCTTTTATTTATATACGGAAAGTATTTTCTATTTCTGGTTTTTTTTTTTTTTAATTTCGAATTTGGAAACCTTCTTTGGGTGTTATTATTATTATTATTTTTTATGTTCATTTATTCCCTACTACATGCATATACTAATATACATATTTATAGATGAAAAGTATTAGTGACTTAGTGTGTTTGGAAGTCAACCTTCTCTATTATTTATATGGTTTTTTTTTTCCGAAAACTTTATGTTATTAATTAATATTTAATAAAATAAAAATTTTAAAACACAAATTTGAAGTAATAAAAATTTCCTAAAAATTGAGAGTGGAAAGAAGGCAATGCAATTACCTTCCTTGTGGGGAATTCATGGTCAAACAAAAAAAAAATAAAAGAAGGTAGTCCAATTACTTTCTTTTCAATTTTAAATAGGGTTTTGAAAAGAAGGTAATGACATTGGTACTTTACATGTTTTTGTCTAAGGTTGTTAAATGACATATTTTTGTCCAAATGATGTCAAATCTACATAATGTTTCTTTAAGAAACCATATATTAAATTGCTTTAAAAATTTCATATTCTTCTTCTTTTAAGAAGGTTTTCTCCTCGCCGGCAAAGAACCACTGCACAAGGAGGTAAATCAGCCTAGGTTACCCATAGTTGACCGGCTCAGAGGATCGAACCTTCAACCTCTCGGCTGTAGGTAGAGCACTCTTACTACCTGGGCTGTACTTACGGACTAAAAAATTAAAAATTCATATTCTTAGGACGATACTAGGCAACCACTTCTCAACTTCCAACTTGTGCCTAATTCTGCTGCAAGCCAGAGTAATGAAGGGGTGTTGGGGAACATGAGTCTTTGATCAAGAGGATATTAGGATGGCATTATCAGAAATATAATGATAATATGCAATATAGTAGATGAACTCCTGTTTATATTAGATTTGTTGAGGGTCATGATTTAAGAAGTTTGTTCTAGATTTAAAATCTCATCTAGACTGATAGTTAGTAGGGACATCGGGACATCTACCAAATTTATTATGATGAGAGAATGAGTTATAAAGTTTTTTTTATGCGTAGCGCTCAAAGAGTTAGTATACCACTGATACATGGACATCTATATAAAAAATTAATTAATGTGAATAACTGCATATTTGATAGACTAGGAGTGGATCGGATGCTGTAAAAAATAAAATCTAGAACAAGAAATAGCAACAAATAAATACAATTTCTAGTGTTTCTAAGCATTTGAGGGAAGCATCCCACTACTGGCCATGGCTTGGGGCCTGGAGGGAGTGGGAATTGCTTAGCAGCTTTATGTTTACTGAGCCATTTGTATGAGAGAAATTGATTATCAGAATTATTATGGCATTTGGAAGAAGGATTGATGACAAGAATGATAAGCTAATAATAATAAGCATATCAATTATCCTCATTCTAGCTTGTACCAAATCTTAGCTTAAAACTTTTTGAACGGGTTAGTTGATTCCTTGTATTAAGCGTGATCTCCTTTTATAGATCATGATTTTGTGCAGGAAGTAAAATTTTGTACACGATACACTTTCATGTCCATTACTTTATATGCACGGAGCCACGGACTATTCCAGTAGTTATGCCGTAGACCCAGGTCCACCCCGACCTTGCAAGGTGGACCTGGGTCCAATACGACGCCGTTTCACAATTTAAAAAAAAAATTAACGGCGTTAACGACTCCTCATCGCAACAGAACACAAACTCTACATTCATAGACTCTATACTAATGTTCTTGTATTTAACGCTATTTAAACAATTTTATTGACGGAGAATTAAAAATGGTCATGTCACAATAATAATAATACTAGGATCAAAAGATGATGTTTTGAAAATGAAGGACGTACAACCATGTCTGCTCAAGTGTCCAAGAAGGTCAAAATATTGTTTGTTATCTCACACTAGAGTTCAAAACATTGTTTGTTACCTCACACTAGAGTTCAAAAAATTGTTTGTTAGAATAGATATCTAATCCAAACATGTGCGACTTCTGACTTCTCAAGAGAGCAATTATATTGTGTCCTTGTAGACCGCGGCATCAAAACGATATCAGCTACCTTTTAATACAACTACAGTATCAGTTCAACACAACTGTACTATCAATCATGATCATGGTCCATGGTATAACAACGGGCTAGATAGGGTCTATATATCTTAATTAAATTAATCTGATAATTAACACATGAATGTGTGCAGACGCAACCTAGGAAGGAACTTCCAGTAGATAAAGTTTCGGGTGAAGTTTTGTGGCCGGACAGGACCTCGTGCACCTCTGCCTGACAATTCTCTTCTGGAAATATTGTTTTGGTCGGTCTGTTCTTATTTTGTGCGGCTAGACCGCCCTAATGCACCTTTGAAATGCAACTTGGACCTATGTCTCTCGTTTTCATTACTTGCAGTGTTGCTTAGATTTTGGCCTGTTTGGTAAATGGCTGTTGGCTGATTGCGTTGGCTGTTTGGATTAGAATGTATGATTTGTTGATAATATTAACTGATTGTAGAAAGTTGTTTGATAAATTAGATATTAGCTGATAGCTGTTTGATATAATTTCTTTTCTCAAAAAACTAATAGAAAATGCTGGTTTGAGTAGCCTTTTGAATTTTAGCATTTTGGAGTTGCAGAAAACTTATTAACCAAACAACTAATAGTGGTCAAATAAGCCAAAATTAGCTGATAGGCTGATTATTTACAAAATAGAGCCTTTAACTTTTCACTCCTTTTTATGCACGCAGTTTCTTTTGGGAGTTTTGGCAAAGATCTATCATGATTAATGTATTAACACCTAAAAAATTAGATCCGAAATATCTTGTATATTTCTTGTCTTATTTTGAAAACGTCTTAAATATTTCTTGGTATGGTTGTCTTATTGTTGGCTTCTGCCTTACTATTGTTTTGCCTTACTGCTTTATTTACCTTACTATTGACTTAGTCTATTACAATCTTAGCTTGCTATATATCTTACTAACTTGTTATTATAAAACTTACGCCATCTTTGAGTTTTTACCGTCTCCGTTTTACTACCTTATTGCTTTTTTCTTGTAAGCTTGAAATATGCTTTCCTTACCATCTTTTAAGTCTTGCATTATTGTTTATTGTATGGATGTCTTGCTATATATATATATATATATATATATATATATATATATATTGACGGTAAATATGTTACCGGTATATTTTGAGTATTATTAGTATCAGTGTTGAGTGATGCCACTTGAGGAGGTTACGCTACTTGAGGAGGTGATGATGCCACTTGAGGAGGTGACGCTGACCTCGAGCAGCGTCACCCCCTCACGTGGCCGTCAACACTGATACTAATAATACTCAAAATATACCGGTTTACCGTCATACATATATATATAGGATCGCGTTCAGGTGCGTACTGGCCGCCCAGGAGAGAACTGCGGACGAATCACAGCGCGCCACGTGTCCGGAATGTAGTTGCACATAACGTTATAACTAGGTGCACGTAATGTTATAACTAGGTGCACCCAGGTGCATAAATGTTAACAAGGCAAATTACTTGCACCTGCAAGTGAAAATAGGTGCACACGTGCAAGTAAAATGTATTACAAGTACAAGTAAATTGTAAAATGAGCATCAATACTAAGTGCACCTAATGTTATAACTAGGTGCACCTATTGCTATAACTAGGTGCACATAGGTTGCAACCAGGTGCATGAATGTTAACAAAGTAAATTACTTGCACAAGTGCAAGTAAAATGTATTGCAGATGCAAGTAAAATGTATTACAGGTGCAAGTGAATTGTACAGTGAGCATCAATACTAGGTGCACCTAATGTTATAACTAGGTGCAACCTATGTTATAACTAGGTGCACCTAGGTTACACCCAGGTGTATGAATATTAATAAGGTAAATTACTTGCATTTGTAAGTGAAAGTATTTGCGAAAATAGGTGCACGAATATTAATAAGGTAAATTACTTGCACTTATAAATGAAAATAGATGTGAAAATAGGTGCACTTGTAAGTGAAACTAGGTGCACTTTTAAGTGAAACTGGGTGCACTTGTAAGTGAAACTAGATGCACCAAAGTTCTAGTTATTTACGAAAATGCCACCGCGTCATTTTTTTAAAGTTGCATCTGATTCGTTGATCTGGACACGTGGACGGCTGTGGAGCGTTCTCATTTCCTACCTGGGCGAGAGTTCGCACCAGAGTGCAACCCTATATATATATATATAGCTTACTATTTGTGAAAATCCTTCTTTGTTTCTCTTTTACTGTTTTTAATTTCTTTACGGTTTGGACAATTTGAAGATACTTGTAGAAAGGAAATTTAAATTATTAACTTAAATTGTATAGTACATCATCAAAATCTTTACACTTTATTCTTAACCATATCTAGTGTTGTAGTCGAAATAAATATTGAACACATTTATTTATTGCTAACATGTTTGCGTGTGGCAGGAGGAATACTAATTCTCTACGTCATATTATCACAAAAGTCCTAAGTATGTGACACGATACACTTTCATGTCCATTACGTACTTTATATGCATGGACTATTGGCATTGTACATGCATGTTTTCAACTGAGGTGAGTACACTGCACCTTGATTCACATTAATTAGCTGTTTGTAGGGATTTGGGGCATTATATTGAACGACAGCCTTGGACAACATGGACGTTAATTTCACGTACAACTTCCCTTGTCCACAAGAAGTTTGCCGACTTTCTCTCTTGCATTAAAACATGAGATAATGTTGATGATTTGTCTTGAAAAAAGTAGTTAACATTGGTATTTAAAGTTGTCATTTTGGTCTATATATAATTTTCAATGGAGTTTATTTTGGGTTTGAGTTGGGTTAAGGTGGATTTGGATTCTGATCTCATAAGTGAGATGTTTAATTCGATATATTATACGCACAAAATGAATATAATGGCTAAATGATAAATTGATTATAAAAGTATGCCCATAGTAGAGAAAAATAGAGCTAGGGAGGCATTTAAATAACCCCTGTCCCACATTGAAAAATAAATGTGGGTTTGCCGGCTTAGACTCATGTGTGCTAAGAGCATCCTTTATTAGTGGAGATATTTCGCGGTTATTGAGGAGTTTTTGTAAGTATAATTAGAAAAGAGAATATGAGAGGAGAAAGAAATAAAAAATAGAAAAGGAAATAAAAAATAAAAAGGGAATAGAAAGGTATTGCAAACTGTCATGGGCAGAGAAATAAAAGGAGGAAGAAACGCTTTCTCTCTCCTTTTAGTGTTCTAAGAACTTGCTTTATTTTTCAAATTCAATGACTTATTTGGGGTTATTTGAGTTGGATGGCTTAATTGCTGGTTGCCAAATAGTAGGATGGCTTACTTGTAGTTTATCCATTTAAAAAAAATAGTTAAATAAACTTTCAAACTATTTTACAACATTCAATAGCAAATATTTTATATAAATACCACTACTCTAAATAAAAGTGCTGATGGAATAATTAGGACCGGGTGCGGACTGCGGAGCATGGACGGAGCAAACCGGGACCGGAGCGGGCACGAGGACTCAGGGTCAGCCCTCGGCCACGGGCTGACCGCGCGTGGCCGAGGTCAACCCTCGACCACGGGTTGACCTTGACTCGTTAAGGTCAGCCCTCGGCCGAGGCTGACCTCGGCCGAGCCCGTCACTTGGCCGAGGTCAGCCCTCGGCCAAGTGATGGGTCTTGGGTCCGCGCGTGCCCGGGTCTCGCGGCAGAGGTTGCGGTCTGAGCCGTTGGACACGCTTTCCCTGCGATTCCTCCAGGTTTGTTGGGCCTAAAGCTAATATAAAAGCATGCTAGTTTGTCTTGTTAGGACATCGATCTAAACTTATATATTCTTATCACTCTTGTCTTGTTATTACACATGCATTATTTGTAATAGCGTTATCCGTTATTTAATATACATTTACTCCCGTGGTACACTTTGATCCATCACTTTTCATACCCCTTTATTTAATCAAGTTTTGTAATTCGGACCACCCGGATTATTAAAATCCATCAAGTGCAATCAACTATTTTTTGTTACCTCACACTAGAGTTCAAAACATTGTTTGTTAGAATAGATATTTAATCCAAACATGTGCGACGTACGACTTCTGACTTCTCAAGAGAGCTAGGGTCTATCTTAAATTAATTGATCTGATTATTAACACATGAATGTGTGAAGACGCAACCTATTAACAAATTAATGGACGTTGGCTTACCATCCAATGAAGAAACTTACTCAAAAAAAGTACGATATGATATACATAAGATATAATTACACGATCTCAAACACACTAAAGCATTTGAAATCCTTTCAAGAACATCAAGAGACTCAAGATCATAGTTTCAAAGACTAATCAAGATCTTCAAAGAGTCTAAGTAGTTGGAGGAAAATCAACTAACATTGGGTTGATAGTTTGTTGTAAAACTCTAGTAACAAATTCTTGTAGTTTTATTTGTGGAATCCTAGTGAACGTTGTGCTGATTTTGTGATCAAAGCACACGTTTAATTTGTTGCTCAGTAGTAATCTATGGGAGTACAAAGTTACTATTAAATTCTTTCATGGATAATAAGAGAAGACTGAATTAGAGGAATTACCCAATTCTCAAATCACTATAAAATTTTTTGTCTTCTTTACATTTACACACTTTAATTACTAGCTACCATAACTATTTTCTTTATTTCTCAAATTACATTTAAAACATCATATCCTTGTGTGTTATATACTCACTTTCCACTATACATTAACTTTATCAAAATCTTTCTTGACAAATTAGTTATTAATTTAAGATCTCAACATGTATAACCTTTAATTTCCTGAAAGTGTACTGGTGAGAGATTAATTTGTAAATTCAATCTCCAAAGCTTAATTATATTTTACAAAAAGTTTTCAAAATTATAATAAATCTATGCACCACTCTACTTATTTTTTTTTGAACACAACTGACCCTATTACATTGTAGTATCTGTTCATCTATATTTTTCTCAACCTGTTGAAGCACAAAGAGTCAATTTCGAGATCTCCACCACTGAGACTCGAACTCACCACTCTACTTATTATTTTCAAACCAAAACCATTAAAAACTATTTGCTAATTATGCTACATACATACATACATGCATTCACCTTCAATAATAATAATCTCTAATAACCATACACGCATGCATGCCAACAATACTTATGGCAGCGATGAGTAGACATAGTGAGGCAGTCTTGGTTTTGCAAGAGCATTGAGGGGCTTGGCAAGAAGGAGACTATCTTTGGACTCCTTTAGGTCAACTCTTCCATCGTTCATCTCACGAGGCACACTCCATTCAAACCCTTGAAGAATCCTACCCAGCAACATCCCACTAACCAAAGACCCTAGTTGAACACCCGGGCAACCACGCCTTCCCGCACTAAACGTCAAAACCCGCACCTCTGGATCAACAAGACTCACTTCGGATCCGTCATTCTTCAGGTGCCGCTCCGGCTTGAACTTGAGAGGCTCCTCCCAATTCTTAGGGTTCCGCCCTAACCCGTGTCGACTTATTATCACATGACTACCTTTGGGAATGAAATAATTGGACACAGTTGTGTCGGAAGAACACAGGTGCGGTGGAACAAAAGCTGATATTGGATGAACCCGAAACACTTCCTTTAAACATGCGTTAAGGTAGTTGAGCTTAGAAAGATCATATTCTTGTACTAGTCTTTCTCTTCCCACAACGTTGTCTAGCTCTTCCATGGCCCTTCTGAGAATCTCAGGTTGGTTTAACATTTCTGCGAGAACCCATTCTACCGCATTTGATGGATTGTCCACAATTGTTACCATTAGTTCCTGGAATACATATATGAATAAAAAGATCTCTGAGTTCCGAGTTCCTAATCGAATTATGATGCAGTTAATAAGGAATAAAATAAAGTTGTGTCTTTGTTACTACTATCTAGTTATAGTTTTTTGACATAGTGGTAATTAAGGTTTGATCCTAACAAGTGATATAAGAACCAGGTCACCAAACCAAAAATAAATTGTATTGTGCACCTGTCTCTTGAAAATATGATTTTTATTTATTATTATTATTATTTTTGCATAGTGCTAATTAAGCATTTGAAGTTAAGGTAACAAATTAAAACTACGTACTTTTGGAGAGAAATAATTATGTAACCATACTTACAAGAAGGTGTGCTTTAATCTCTTCAGATGTTAAACATCTGAGATTGATAAGAACATCAAGAATATCCTCTTGCTCAGTTTTTGTCCCATCATTCCACATCCTAATCCTTTCATCAACCTCAGGATCTTGGTACTTCCTAACACCCTCCACAGCTTTCTTCAGAGCTTTCCTATGCCCATCCAAATCAAACATCCTTAACCATGGAAAGTAATCCGAGACCCCAAAAGAATACACATAAGCAAGAACTCCAAAGGTGGCATCGATGTGCTCTTCTTCCTCCGCGCCGGGCCCACCATCTTCCGTCCCAGCACCGAAAAACCTCTTGCTGAAAACCATCTGCCTAATCACATTCCCACAGAAGTGTCTCCCCACCGCCCTCACATCCACCACTCCGCAACCTGCGGCGTTTCTACACTTATCGTAGATGTAATGTACGAGGTGGTCGGCTTCCGCGGCCCGCTTGTGGGCCAGCCAGTTAAGCGTCTTGAGCGAGATCACATGAGAGGTCAAAACTCTCCTCATTTTCTTCCACTGGTCTCCCAGAGGGGAAAAGAGGGATACCAAATAATTACCGCTTGCTAGCTCGGCTGACATGCAGGTCGGCCTTGACGCGAAAACCGTGTCTTGTTTCTTCAGTATCTCACGCGCCACCTCCGGGGATGTTACTGAAATCACATTGGTTCCCCCAAGGCGGAAACAGGCGATTTCGGTGTTCATCTCCGCCATGAGATTGATCATCCACCGGAAAACCGGCTTGTTTCTAAGCATTTGAGGGAAACATCCCACTACAGGCCATGACTTGGGACCTGGAGGGAGTGGGAATTGCTTAGCAGCTTTTTGTTTACTTAGCCATTTGTATGAGAAAAACACTGAGATTATTATAATTGTAACGACATTTGGGGGAAGGATTGATGACAAGAATGAGAAGCTAATAATAAGCCTATCAATTATCCCCATTCTAGCTTATTGTACCAAATCTTAGCTTAAAGCTTTCTGAAGGGGTTAGTTGATTCCTTGTACTAATTAAGCATGATCTCCTTTTATAGATCATGATTTTGTACAGGAAGTAAAATTTTATAATTTTTAGATGACAATGCAAGTTGGCATTTTTTACAAGTGAATTGAGTAATCCTTCTAATTTTGTAATATCAAGTTGGTATTTGGCTTTGTTTATACTTAATGCAACTTTTTTTCTAATAATTAGTCTTTTTCATTGATCTTACAATCAAAAGTTCAAGTTTTACCAAATCAAAATGTAATACTCTTTTGATTTGTGCATTACATATTTAGTAAGTATTACTATACCTATCTCATGTGAAGTGGTCTCAAATAATTTTTTGTGATTAACATTTTATATGTTTATTTTATAAAATTTAATAGACTTGTATGTTGTTTTTATCCTCTAGATCCAGTGATTTATAATATTTAATTAATATTTGTTATGTATTGGACAAATGACAAATCTTTGTCTTTTGATTATGATAAATTTGATAAGCTAAGGTTACGTTTTAACAAATCTTACTTTTCCGTCTAAAATTATTGATAAATAATATATTATATTTTTTTTGTAACATTTGGTCTGATCTGATAGGTGGCATGTGGCATACGGCGATAGGGGTTGTTTGTACAAATGTACTATAAGTAGTATGTTGGGTAGATGTATGTTTAGAGGCTCTAAGTCTAGAATTATTCCACAATTTAAATGTGGTTGATTTTTACACAAATATAAAAAAAAGATTGTGTATTCGCTATTAATTATAAGTGTAATGGCCAATACCTTGTGGTCTAGTGGCATCCGGTTGCAAGGGGAACTCTCTGTGTTCCAATATTGTAACATGGCCGGAAAATTGTACTTTGGTTTTAAAGTTATAAATATAAAGTAAAAGTAAGTTTAATTTATGAATTGAAAGTGAGGTGATATATACTTTTGATCTCTCTATTAATAGGTTAGTTAAAATTTACTGATACTTTTTAAAACTATAATTAATCAAGACTTATAATTGAATTTCACATTCTTGATCTTATTATCCTCTCATATAATATTTCTCTTCAATATCATAGCTTAATGGTCAAAAATAGGAAAAAGAAAATTCTCTTAGGGAGCCTCGACAATCTAGGATTTTTAAATATTTGCCAAAGACCTTGTGATCAAGCAGCATAGTTGTGGCTCTCCCAAGTAAGAGGTCACAGGTTCGATAACTAGTGGGAGCGTTGGCTCTTTGTGCTTCGATAGGTTGAAAAAATATGTATGAACAGATACTACATTAACTTGAACATAGGTCCTGTCAAATACCATCTTGGTTTTGCGCGCCCCACTAGAGTCATGATGACAATACACAAAGGAAGCACAACTTAGATGCCATCCATGGGCATCTACCTTGTGATTATATCCACTAGTTGGCCCATTTTCATAGTGAATCAATTCGATCTAGACCATAGAGGCACAATAAGCAATGAAATCTCTACTATGTCTTCTAGTCTCAACTCATAGAGGATACTTGACCTTGTGTAATTGTGTCTTGGATATCCAATCTGATTTTCATTGAAACTGGACTTCATTCTAAATATGCTAATGAATGTGGCCATTAAACATCAACAAGGCAATTCAAGTAAGATTATACAACCATCAAATAACCTTAATTAGTCATCAATTTCACCCCCTTATGCAATTATCACGGAATTATCATATAGAGAGATCAAACTAACCTATGCCCTTAAAATAATTACTCCCACATCTCTAGGAGGTGAAAAAACAAAAATCATCAAAATCAATACATGCATTGGAATTTGGAAGTGATAGTAAAGATAAAGATAGACAAGTTGCACTTATTTATCAAAAGTGGAGTGTTGATTTCAATTCAATGATGATTTCCATCATTATTACAAGGTCAAAATACAACGTGGGAATGAAATCTAGGTCTAATTTAAGCTAGAATTCTTTAGAGAAATGGCAGAGAAGAAGTTGGATGCGATCAGGAAATTAAAACTGCCAAAAATAATAGAATTTTTCTGCTTATATAGAAATTATATATTGACCCTGTTTGGTAAATAATCAGTCTATCAGTCAATTTTGACTTATTTAACCACTATTAGTGTTTGACTTGGTTAAAAAATCAATATAACGAGATGTTTGGTTCACGGAATAGGCAGGGAATGGCATAACATTCCCAGTAATAGCCTATTCCGTTGTTTGGTAAGCAGTTGTATTCCTAGGAATAATATTCCTGGGAATGGTCTATTACCCTTGCAAGGGTAATAGCTATTACCACCACCCCCTGGTATTAACCTATTCCTGACATCTCAGGAATAGGATTTTTTTTTTCACCCTTTGTTAAACCTAATTTTTTAGGCTTACTATTTTAAAATTCATCGCATCGCAACTTTCTCTCTGTCATCGCACATATCTCCTTCCGCCATTTCACATACCTATATATAGCCTAATAAATTTCATCAACTCAATCTTCATCATCTTCTTGAGTTGATAGTAGGTCTTCACTTTTTACAGTCTGTAACTTTCACTCCGTGCAGAGAAACTCTTTCAACTAAATTTACAGGACTACTGCCATATGGAGTTCTTATAAATAATTCATCATTTTAGCATGGAAAGCATAACCAATATAAAAATAATCTCCTTGTAGTTTTACTGGAAGGCGTGAGAATGAAACCCAATTTCATCACTTTATATAGCCTCTTCAAATAATCATTCTGTCTAAATATATGCTGATGCTTTCCCATAAATTAATCCTGACCATGTGTTCAAAAAGCAGCCTACAAACTTGCTCAACAAAACTTGAAAAATTGCTAATAAACACGGTCCAAGCTAGACTAAAAAAATAATAATAATAAAATAAAATAATAATAATAATAATAATAATAATAATAATAATAATAATAATAATGATAATAATAATAATAATAATAATAATAATAAATTTTGTACAAGGGAATTTATGTCTTTTACATATATATTCCATTTCTATTCCGTTAACCAACCAAACGCTGGAATACAATTCCTAAGT
>CM008334.1:19095177-19127155 GCA_002525835.2 Ipomoea batatas | reverse complement strand
TTAACGGGCAGTAAGATGACAAAACAATAGTGCACACGCCACAATACACACATGCACACAATGACGAACATAAAAACCAAATACAATAAAAAGACTTTTGAAAAACAATGACAGTACAGACCAACAGCACCAGTGTCTGTGCAAACTGTATGATATGCACACAGATTAAAACATATATGCACACAGCCGCGAAGTTCAGAAAATATAGAAAACACCAAGACCGTGATCCATCCGACCACGAAACACGAGAAAACAATGACGAAAACAAAAAAAATAAAAAAATAAAGACCAACTACAACATACCTCCATCAACAAACTCCATGATCGAAAAACCAAAGCAATGCCGCAGAGAAGACCGGGAATGGAAACGGTGAGATTGGATGGCAAAAGAAAATAAAAAATCTAGTCCTACCAAAATTAAAACACCTAAAAAAATGCATTAAAATCCCAGAGTAAAAATAAAACATCTACAATTACAATACAACCCTTACTAATTAAAATAAAACACATAAAAAAGGAAAATAAGATTAATCTCAACCATAAAAAAGTACAAGATGGACGGCCCAAAATTTGTCTTATTTCTCACCTAAAGGGGTTGTCTCATATGATTACAATTCTATATATATATATGTATATATATATATAGGGTAGACTTCATGTGAGACAATTAAGATAGGTGAGAAATAAGACTTAATCCTAGCCACTAGAAAATACCAATGAATGGTTGAGATTTTATTGTAGTAGGTTAATGTGATTTCTTATAATCCGGTTGTTTTATAATATTAATTTGGAATCCAAGGGCAATACTGTCTTGTGATATGTAAACGTGCATATGGAATCACACCCAAATCGCGACTTTCCCTCTTTAACTCTGTAGACAATTTGCGAAGCAATTGAAACCGCAGCGAAGAAGACATATCAGCGTCGGCCAAGTGCACCGCCCCACCCTATCGTCCAACGTCGCAGAGGTATGGGTGGTTTGAGGCAACGAGGGAAACGACGTAGAAGATCGAGGAATCGGACGGAAAACATAGGTATGTTGCGGTAAAAAAAAAATATATAAATTTCGTGTGTTTTCCGACGGGTACACCGCAACCTTGAGTAGGGTTCCATCAATTTTCATTTGTTTGCGTGGGTTAGATGATTGTTTGCGTGTGTTGAGTGCGTTGGATGTAGTGTGTGCATTGTAAAACACATAGCCGCCTAAGGTTTAAGGAACTAGTGTAGGGGTGAGAGGCATAGGTGGCCGAGATTGTGTGGGATTGGTAGAGTTGAATAAATACTCTGCGAAGTTCTGGTTGCTCAAATTCGTTGTGAAGGAGAGATTAAATTTTCTATAATCCAATAACATGGGCGTGTGGTTTTGAATGAAGAATTAGTGATTATTGGTTGTGAAATTCCAAAAAACCGTGATATACTTTATATATAATTGTCTGATGTTGTTGGTAAAGTCATGATATGCTTTTTTATCTGATGTTGTTGGTAAAGTCATGATATGCTTTTTTATTTGTTGGTGAAGTCATTATGTGCACTTTAGATCAAATGTGTGTGCACATCTTTAGAATAACTAATGTTGTTGTTGAATTTGGTATATCCTATTCAATTAAAAATGCATATGTGAATGAATTGTGCAATTTTACATACCATGCTGCTCAAATTTATGTTGGTGCATTGTTTCTCATATTAGTAATTCAGCACCCGTGAAGAAACAACGGGGCATTCAGCTACCTCGTTAGTCATCACAAACCGGCAATGAAGACGATGACTTTGCCAGCCCACTAGGAGGATTCCTTCAAAGGCTTCAAGCCGAACCAGCGTGGAATGCATCATTAGACAAAATTTTTGAAAGCTTAGAGTTGTAATAACTTAGATGTGTTTCCTGAGGAGGGAGTAGATTTATTCCTGTGGACGTTAATATTTTATTTGCGTGAGTATTAACCTTTAGATGACTATATTATCTATTGATAATATTTGAAGTGTTTGTACTAGCTCAGTAGCAGGAACTATAATAATTTGAAAGATAGTTGCAGTTGCATTAGCACAGTGCACAAGGTAATTTAACCCAGTGCACACAGTTTTAGTTTATATGGGTACACTCGAAAAGGTGATGTGCACACATGCTTACCTTAAAATGCACAAGGACAAACCCAGAGCACAAACTTTCCAGCAAATAAGCACAAAACATGCAATGCACATACACAGTTACTGAGTGGCATAGATGCCTAACGTTGTGTGCACTACATTTTTGGCTGGCACATGCTCGTACACTCGGGGCAAACAATGCCTAATAAAGTGCACACAGTGTATTTATGGCACACGCTCCTAGATTAGGTTAACATACAGGTGGACTGCTACATGCACACTCGTGTTACGCTTGGGTGCACACGGTGTACACATATGCACAACCTACCACACAGAGATGCACACAATAAAACATCAATATGTAGGTACAAAAAATAGAAGTATTTGTGAAAAAAAAACACAAAAAGATGAATTTGTAAACAAAAACCAGAGTTATCATACACATGCACAACGTAACCCACATAAGTGCACACAAAACACCGAATATCCCCCCCATAAGCTTGAAAACAATCTTGTCACTACAACCAACCCTATTCTAGCCCTACGCCTCTTTGGCAATATGGAAGTGCCATCAAGTCCCTCACCAACCGGACACCCTTCAGCAGCAAGCTGCTTAAACCCCTTGACGAGAACACACCAAATACTTCATCAAGACCTCCCCGTGCATATTTTTCGAATCAGTATTACGACGAACATCAAACCCAACCGTAGAAGCATAGTGGATATAGAACACAACAACTTCGTCTAAATCGCGAAACTTTTCACCAGCAAATGGTTTGATTCCAATGTCACATACTAGGAGCCGATACTTCGTACGCCCAAGAGACATATGCATCCCACACCCACGAGGGCCAACCTCATGAACTTCATCAACTGCCACAGAAGCTGAGACAGGGAAAGCAAAATAAAAACAAAAAAAAAATGAGACTCAAAATCAACAATAGAACATGATAACCGCACACTCAAAAATTTAAATTTCACAACAACAATGCACACACTACAATACATACATGCACATACTGACGCAAACAAAGACTAGAAAAAAGGTGAAATAAAGTTATAAAATCAGAAATATTAAAAGGAGAAATATGGAAGTACATTGAAACAAGGGAGGAAACAATCCCAAACACCATTGTATACTAGAAAATGAACACAAAAAAATAGGGGATTCCCCACTACTGACTGCCATAAATAAACATAATAAACACAACTGCACACGCCATAACACACACATGCACAAAATCACGTAAACCAGCATAACCAAACCCAAATAAAAAAACACACAACAATAGAACATGATAACCGCACACCTGGAAATTTAGATTACATAACAGCAATGCACACGCTACAATACATACATGCACACACTGACGCAAATAAAGATTATAAAAGGATTAACAAATGTTATAGAATCACAAATATTAAAAGGAGAAAAATGGCACTGCATTGAAACAAGAAACGATCCCAAACACCATTATATAATAGAAAACAAACACAAAAAAAAAAAATGAGACTCCTAACTACTGACTGCCATAAACGTAACAGAATAACATTCTTAGCAGGCTGCTTGAAACCTTCGCGAGAACACACCAAATACTTCCTCAAAACATTACCCACCGTATCCTTTGATTCAGTGCTACGACGAACATCAAACCCAACTGTACAAGCATACTGGACATAGAAGTCAACACCATCATCCAACTTGCTAAACCGCTGACCCACACAGGGCTGGCTAGCTTCGTCACAAATCGGGATCCAATATTTCGTCCCTCTAGGAGAGAGATTCATGACACACTCATTGGACCCACCAGTCCCACCTGAAAGACCTTCATCATCAAACCCTGATGCTGCTACATGGGAACACAAAGCCAAAAAAAAAAAACAGAACCCAACGTAAGTAACGGAACATAATGCAGCACCCAACAGCAACTGGATTGCATGGAGACGACACAGTGCGCCCAGTGTCTGTGCAAACTCTATGACATGCACAGAGATGAAAACACATATGCACACACCCGCGAAATCCAGAAAATCTTTAAACCCACCAACAACGTCATGCATCCGACGAAAGAACAGCAAAACACACCGCCGAAAAAAAAAAAAAAAAAAACTAGAACATACCTCCATCACCAAACTCCATGACCGAAAAAAACACCCAATGCCGCAAAGAGAAAACCGGAAAGGAAACGGGAAGGGAAGCAGTAATACTCACGGCAAATCAACATAATAAATCTAATCCTACCAAAATTAAAACACCTAAAATAATGCATTAGAATCCCAGACAAAAAATAAAACATTTACAATTACAATATAACCCTTACTAATTAAAATTAACCACATAAAAAGGAAAAAGGGATTAATCTCAACCATCAAATAGTACAAGATCGACGGATCACAGAATGTCTTATTTCTCACCTAAATAGGTTGTCTCATATGATTGCAATTCTATATATATATATATATATATATATATGGCCAAAAGTAATACCCTTAAGACCTTTGTCAATTAAACAAGATTTTAAGCTAAGGTTACCTCTAATGGAGTAATGTAGCTACACCCCTAGAGGTGAGTGAACATAGTATATGAGCAATGTAAGAGCAACCACATCAGTGTTATTTTCAAGGTTTTTGAGGGGAAGATAGCCACATGGAGGAGAGAGAATGTTGGTGAGAGAAAATTTAGTTGCTTCTTCAATTTAGGGTTCTTCAAACAGTGTTCGCTGACATCATTTCGAGGAAGCAACACGCCTATGTTGTGCGCGTTTCGAGCACAGCCGGCGCATACGCGTCTGACAGTTTTTTTTTAAAAAAAAAAAAAAATCATATTTGTTTTATTTTTTTTCCCTCCACCAATTTTTTCTTTTCTAATCACACTTACAAAAACTCATAAAAAACCGCAAAAAGACCTCACTATTAAGGATGCTCTAAGTCTCCAAGTCCCCAAGAGTACAGTACTCACACCTACCTATGTGTTAAAGAACTTAATGGTGATTAAAATGAATTGTTATGCTTAAACGTGAATAGGGGTTGTATTGAATAATGTTCTGACTCATTACAAATGATAATAATTGGAATATTTATATGTATAAGACATTGAGTGCAATTATAACCTATTCTTTACAATGATTGATTGCCATGCATTTTGTCGTGCCATGGAAATTCTTACCAAAGATGTTAGAGCTTCATCTACCTCACCATTTAGTGTACGTCTTGAGTTAGTTAGTGACCTGGGTTGTGCATGGCCTGACTGAATGAGACCATCTGCAATCCATGATTTCATCTAAATTGCAAAGCTGATATATTTGGCATTTTTTTTAGACATTACGTGTAGCAATTTGATAGGTTAAATTGCATTTGTTGCAATTTGACGGTCAGAAGTGGAATTACAATTCTGGCAGCTTTTACATTTTTTAATTATTACTTTTATTACTATTTTAATTATTATTAATACTTTATTGCTAAAAATAAAATTTTTAATAAGTTGATGTGATAGTAGAGTTATTTTTGAAAGAAGAGAGAGAATTGCATAGATGAAGAGTAAATATTGAAGAATTGTAAATTTTGTGATGTGATATTTTGAAAATGAGAAAAAATTACATGAGTGCGAATAACCTGATGTGTACGTATATATGAATTTTATCTTTTTGGATCGGATAATTTTCATTTATGCTGGAAATTAAAAGTCATATCAGCATATATACAAACTTGTAGTTGTGTTACGTTGAGCTGTGGGCATGCAGAATTGCAGTGGTCATTATTGATCTCCCAAAAATTGATAATATTATTATTATATATAATTAATTACTGGAAAATTAATCACAAAATAATGAATCTGATCAACCAATGGGAATGGTATAAGTTGATAGTTAAGCAGGGGAAGGTGATATGACAGAGGGAATGGGATCAGTAGTTGTTTCGAGCGAGTGCGATAATCCCAGCCAGTAGCCCAACCGCGGTTGCAGTGATGCCTATTCCAATCACACCATCTGCACCATCATATCATTCAACAATAATTTGTATTATTACTCGATCATCTTATATTCTCATCTCATCATCGATCTGATGATGATAATTAACAAAGATCAGATCTGATGTATATAATTGAAGCATGTGCTCCATTCCAACTAAAAGTTTAAACTGATAAGGAGATTGCACATTTATGTTTATATTATATTATATGCTCAACATATATATACGGACTGTTACCTTTTGTAATCTGATCTTCTACGGCTTTCTTAAGAGAGAGAGCCTGACTCCAATCAGGTGCAATCTGGAAAATCACAGCAATATAATTAACCAAAAACCAAACACGTACATATATACGTACGTACAAGCTAATAATTTAAGGAATGAATTGAAGAAATTAAATTAATTAAACCTGCAAAGATTGATCAAGAAGGTGCCTGCATCTTGAATAATCCCCGCTTCTGTAATACCCGACAGCCAGCAGGTAACACATTTCTCTCTTCTGTGAAGGGCCATTCTTCTTGGCCAGTGAAGCTGCATTATATGCATGCCAGCCAGGCAGATCAGAGCTACTATATATTCAGATTCTCTTCATACATACATACTGAATCAAATTATATATAGATTTCTATTCAAATCCCGTGCCGCCGTGCGGTTTATACCACTCAATGTTACGAAATGCACACAATGAAAATGCATAAAAACACATCATAGCTCCTCTGTTTTTAATTGTGCATTTCTGAACACTGTGTGGTGTATTTTTCATACCTAGTGATGTATTTTTGGTGATGTGTACCTTGTATTTTTGGTGATGTGTACCTAATAATGCATATTTGTGTGGTGCATTTCTTAATATTAAGTGGTGCATTTTTTAATATTGAGTGATGTAAACCACGGCCGCACCAACTACACCTGAACATGACCATATATATATATATAGTGATATGGGCGGATATATGGATGGGTACCTTCAAGCATAGCTATGCCGCGCTGTACATCTGGTGGTTTTATAGAATGGACAAGGGCCCAAGACAAGCGCATGATGCTTTCACTCCTCACTTTATCATCACACCAGTCCTTGATAGCATCTGCAACTTCCCTTTCACATGCCTGCACCCACCCCAATTTGTAATTCAAAACCAACAAAATTAAAAGCAATGTGAGACCACCATTGTTCTTTAATTTAATTTGTTATTGATCTCAGGGGCGGGGCGGGGCATCAATCATATCAACATGGAAACGATTGGTTTGTAGCCAATGAAAATTGAAAAGGAGATCAGAGTAAAGTTAGATTAATTAAGAATAGAATGCTGACGTACGCGGATAGAATCAGCAGAGGACCATGGAAGTTGATCGCCGGCGCCGTTGAAGAAAGAGGTGACGACGGAATCAAATAATTGGGTGATTTTGGCCTCCATTTCTGCTTAATTGATTGGATTTTATGCCCGGCCCTAGCTAGGATACCCTGCCCCTGCCCCTTCTCTTCTCAACTCTCTATTTTTTCCCCAAATGGGGATCGGATATGATGCTCCAACTCTCGACTGGAGCACAAATCGGAGAAACGCTATCAATCTATTTATAGGTTCTGTGATCTGAAAATGAACGGTGACGGATGGGATTCTTTTTTTTTTTTTTTTTTTTTTTTTTTTTTTTTTTTTTTTTTTTTTTTTTTTTTTTTTTTGTTTTGTCCTCTCTTTTCACTGAATTTATTTGAATAATGTAATTAATGTTTAATAATAATAATAATCGATTGACTAATAATTATCCAATTTTTTTTTTAAAATACTATATGTGTCAATTATATCCCTAATTTTTGTCTAAATGGTTGAATCCCAACCACAAGGTTCCCCACACTGCAAACAGGGTCAAATGCGCTCGTGCGCACATAATCCCCCACTACTGATTTTAAGTTTCGAACCTTGGTCATTTCTTCCAAATAGTGTTTACTAAACCAATAAGCTAAGTATGTGCTAGCATTTTTGTCCAAACCAGTGTGCTAATGAAGTTACAAATCTCACTTTTCTACACTTCATTTTTATTAGAACAAAATTGTTCTTGTGCATGTATTTTTTGTTAAACAAAAGTACCCTTACGCTACTATAATTCCCTTACTATTTAATGAATTTTAACATTAATGACTCCATCTATTATTATTACACATACATTTACCATATCCTTTTCCTATTCTTTAATTATAATTTTATTACAATTATCACATACTCCGTAACAATTAATTTAATTGTAGATTATAGTTTAATAAAATTATCATATTTTAACTATCTTTTTTTTTTTTTTTTCATGGAGTGAGCGAGAGAGGAAAAATAAAACTTATAAATGATGTGCTAGTCTTTTGAGGAATTTACAAGTGTGCAAACAAGCATCAAGCAATCTAGCTATTTGACCAGTGAGAGAGAGAAACTCAAAGCTAAATTTCTACATCAAAAGCAATACTTTGATGAAGCAACAAAGAATTCATGCCAAGTCAACAATTGGAGATTCGAACTACTCCTCTACTTGGAAAGTAGAAAGAGGGGAGTAGTTAACAATGGTCATCTTGTGAAAAATCTGAGACTTGAGATTGGCTTTGTGATCAAGGCTCAAGTGCTCTATATTAGAGTGTAGTGCAACCCTAAAGCTATAGGAGAAGAGTATAGTGAAGTAGGCTAGGTTTAATCGGACCACTATAAAAATCTCTATATCTCTCTTGAAGTAGGAAATACTCGAGTTATACAGATTGGTATAGGTATTTTCTAATTGGTACGTGTACTAGTCAAAGTATGTATGCTCGTGAAGCTATGATAGTGGGTCGGAGGTTTCTGAGTGGGTATGGGTTTGATCAAAGTCTCAAAAGTCCCCCCATCGACTCGCCGTGCAAGCCACGTGTTTCTCAGGCATTTGGCGGCCTCGGAGGCCGGCCGCATAGAGGTGTCCACGTGCCACAAAATGTCTGACTGGTATAAGGATGATGTGACCAGGCTAAGCATCACTATTTGCCTTTGTCTTCCAGTATAAGAGAATTGAGCTCGGGGAATCCTTCCCCTAGCTCCAAGGTCAGGACTGAGCCTAAGGTTCGTCGTGCGAAAGCTCCTATTTTGAATGATGGGTTTGTATCCCAAATCGAGTTGGGTTAGACCCATATTAGGTCGGATGTTGTCGGAAATTGCTTCTTGTGACGTACTCAGTATATACCGAGTAGGTATATTGTTACAAGCCCGATGAATATTTCTCATCATCTCTTTATTTACATTAAACCTTTTATTTTCTAGCATTAATCAACCAAACCTAATCATTTTAAAAGAACAAACTTGTGCCATATTAAAAAGAGGTAATTATTTTTGTTGTGCTTTAAAGATTAAAACTTTGGTTTGTGAATTTAGATTTCTTGGATTCACTTAATTAAGTTTTGTAAAAACTTAACAAGTCTATTCACTCCCCCCTCCCCCTCTCTAAACTCGTTCCCATATCCCTCGAGACCAATAACACATGGCACAAAGCTTAGGAAAGAGCTAAGGGCATGTTTGGCAGTGCGATATGGAGTAGAATCTAAAAAAAGAGCGGTGGGAAGGAGCGATTTGCTTGGGCTATGGGGCATCAATTAGAAACCTCGATGCTAGATTTGGGCTCACCAGCGAATGGTGGACCTCGTGGGGGTCGAGTGGATCGGAGCATACCACCAGTGGCAGGGTAGCAGCCTACTCAAAACACCAAAGTGTCCACAATTTAATATATAGTCTAGGATGTTTGAAGGTAAATTTGATTGTCTAAAACTAAACGTGGAATTGTTACAAAAGATAATGGACCTCCGCTGAAATTAACTCTTTTTAAAATGAGTTAATATAAAAAATCGTCCATCAACTATGTCATAATTCACAAATTAGTTATCGAAAATCAATGGTATCAAATAAAGTCTTTAATTATTCAATTTTTACTAAAAATGTCATAAACTATTCAATTCTTACTCAATAAGGTCATCAACTATTCAAATCTTACTCAATAAGTGTGACTGATGGATGACCTTTTTGAGTGAAAATTGAGTGCTTGAGGTCTTAATTGGAGAATTTGATAATCGATGACTAATTTTTGAATTATGGTATAGTTTGTGGACCATTTTTTGTAGGCAAAAAC
Organism: Ipomoea batatas; assembly: GCA_002525835.2. NCBI lineage: Eukaryota > Viridiplantae > Streptophyta > Magnoliopsida > Solanales > Convolvulaceae > Ipomoea > Ipomoea batatas. The sequence goes on along the minus strand of CM008334.1, from coordinate 19,116,982 downwards.
TTGTGTGAGACCGTCTCACCATGAGACGGGTCGGGTCAAGATGCAAATGTAACACTTATATGCACAAATGCCATACTTATATGCTCAAATGTAATACTAATCAAGAATAAAATTTTTGTTACTTATTAGGTAAATGTAATACTTTTAAGGGAAAATACAATACTTTTACATTTCGATTTAAAAGTATTACATTTTTCCTCAAAAGTATTATATTTGCCCTTATAAGTAAGGGGCACTTGTCAACATTACTTATTATGAAAAATGTATTACTTTTTCTCTTATAAGTAACAAAAATTGTATTTTTGATTAGTGTTATATTTGAGCATATAAGTGTGAGATTTGCACATATAAGTATGACATGTGCATGGTGCTTTGACCCGACCCGACCCGTATCACGAATAAGGATCCGTGAGACGGTCTCACACAAGTGTGACCCTTTTTTGTATTAACTCTTCTTAAATGGTATATCATTTTAATTTATGGGCTTTAAAATGACTCACATGCCTATTAAGTAGAGGGATATGATGTTTACAGTTTATCATCCAAGAACCAACTGAGCTGTCAGCTGACTATTTAAATAATTAAATATAGAGTTAATACCTAAAATAGTCCTCGACTATAGTGATTTTTCTCAATTTCGTCCTAAACGACTTTGGTGACCTAATATAGTCCCAGACTTTTATATTTTTGCTCACTATAATCTTCCGTTTGTTAATCTGTTAAGTTAGTGTTAAATAGAGGGTTAATTTTGTAATTTTAATATTGTCTTCTTTTATTCCACCTGCGAAATCCCACAGAATTGAATAAAAAGAATCTTTCCATACCATCAATTACCAACCTTCCTTCATATTTTCTTGAAACATCAATTTTTAAATCATGCACAACAACAATTAGAGAATCACAAGAGGACAACCATCATTCTGCGCTCGCCCAAATACAAGAAAACAATGAGAAATTGAACATAAGAAGGAAACCTTCCCAGGTAGAAATTGAACCATCATTCTGGGCTCGCCCAATCGCCATGTCTGTCGCTGTTGAAAGGAAACCTTCCCAGGTAGACTTCCAGGATGCTCACCCCTAGGCTCCATATATCGCCGGCGTAGCCATTGTACTGGTCGTGATTCAGATCGGAGTTGATCATCTCGGGGCTCATGAAGGCAATCGTGCCGATGGAGGAGTTGCAATCCATGGTAGCGGCGAGAATTTGAGAAACCCCAAAATCAGCTATCTTCACCATACGCTAAGAACTGATAAGCAGATTGGAGGGTTTGATATCACGATGAACAATCTTACGACGGTGGAGATAATAGAGGCTAGAGAGAATCTGGCGGGTGAGATCAACTAAGGAGGGTGACGGTTGCTAGACCACTGCTGGCTGCCGGCCCCCACACTCCTACCTCACCCAGTTGAGCTGCACTATCGGATCAGACTCCAACATTGCAAGGCTACTGTATGAATATATATGTATAAGGAATTGAGATATGAATGCATGAATATTGTGGAATACGTATATTGAATTCTATATGAAAGGGTATGGATTGTGTGGAATGCGTATGAATTTACAAAATTGACCATCTATTTAACGCCAACTTAACAAACTAACAAACGGAGGACTATAGTGAGCAAAATCACAAAAGTCTGGGACTACTTTAGTTCACCAAAGTCGTTTAGGACGAAATTGAGAAAAACCACTATACTCGAGGACTATTTTGGGTATTAACTCATTAAATATATAACTTTAGAGTAAGGGTGGATGCTATTTGAACTAAAACTTGAAAATTTCATATACATCTAAATAGTTATTGGTATGAAAATTGTAACTTATGATATATCCAAATATAAATTTGATTCATATAATGGGTGTTAAAACTTTATCTATGGTTCGAAATCCAAACTAACTTAAAAATTTATTATAAATATGAAGTATAATAATAAATAATTAATTATTAACATTTAAGCATCATAATAATATTTTATTAATTTTAAAAACTCTCTTAATTATTTTGTTAACATTTTATGTTATTTTAATTTTGATTGTATACATAAAAATATTAGTACGCAAGTAATAACATGGCTAAAAAAATTAACATCAATATAAAAAATCAAATATACTCAAACTAACCCAAAATAATTTTATCATAATTAAACATATTCGAATTATATTTAATTATATTAGCTTCAAAAATGTTAATTGAAAATTCCAAATATCAAAAATAAAATTTGTGGATCACTGAATAGATCATAGATGGACATCCAAAGGAAAGAGAATATAAAAATTGTTTATGGAATAACGCGTCCGCAGTCGGTAACATAGTTAGCTAATCAGCTAATTTTGACTTATTTGACTATTATTAGTTGTTTGACTTGGTTAAACATTCAATGCAAGTGTTTGATTAATTAGCTTATTGTAACAACTTATTATTCCAAAATGCTAACATTCAAAAAGATGTTCAAAGCAGCTTTTTCGATAAGTTTTTTTGAGAAAGTCAGTTTGCATGTAATCAGCTATCAGCTAACATCTAATTTACCAAACATCTCTCTGGTCCTGTTTGGTAAAATAATTAGCTTATAAATCAATTTTGGTTTATTTGATCACTATTAACTGTTTGACTTGGTTAAAAAATCAATATAAGTGTTTGATTGAGCAGTTTTTTTTTTTTAAACTCCAAAATGCTAAAATTCAAAAAGCTACTGAAAGCAACTTTTCCAATTAATTTTTTGAGAAAAGAAATTATATCAAACAGTTATCAGCTAACAGCTAATTTAATAAACATCTTTTTATAATCAGCTAATGTTATCAACTAGTCATAACCTTTAAACCAATCAACTAACAACAATTTATCAAATAAAACATCTATAATATAATAACTTAATGCTATCAACTAATTAAATTCACTAACCCAATTAACCAACATCTAATAACTATTTACGAACGACCCAACATCTTGCACCGCCGAAAGAAATTATTCATTAAATTATGATCACACCTGTTTTGATGGATCAATTATTCAATTCCATGTGATCTCACGTACTTCAAGATCAAGTGGATATAATTTAGTTTTGCACTAATTCAGTATTGTTCGTTATTAGTTTTTTAAAAATTTTATTAGTTGTTACTAACAACCGCACGTATTTTTTTAATTACGTTTTTGTTTTTGTTTTTGTTTTTTTATTTTTTGTTCTTTTTTTGTTTTTGTTTTTGTTTTTGGTTGAAAAATGGGCATAGAAAATGCCTCAGGTGATAGAAACTACATAAGAAAACATGGAGAATTTTAATATAGTAGCTAAGAAGATACAAGGAAAATAAAAAAAATAATATAATATAATATTAAAAAAAATTGTGCAAGACTTTCTTCTCGATGTATTGATGAGATATACATGATTAGGGGTGAGCAATAATTGAGCATAAACCGTCGGTTATTATATCATGGACCAGAGTCCACCTTATATCTTAATTTTGAATTGTGTATTTTTAATATTGAAATTGTGAACTTTTAAAATATGAATTGTGTACATACTTCAATTAATTAATAGAAATGAACAAACTTAGCTTCAAGAACAATCTTCAATCTCCAAAGAAATCTTCAATCAGTTGTAGTTGAAATCCCCTTAGAATTCTTAGATGAATGTTTCAACTTGCTCCAAGAACCTTAGGGAGAATTTTTCTCTCTAAGATCGATCTAAAGTACAAGTCTGAAGAAAGTGTAAAAATATAATCTAGATTCTTCTATATGAGGTCAAAGCATGTATTTATAGTCGAGATTGTACCCTGTGTAACGAGGGGAGTTACCAAGTGGTAGACGGCAAGATATGCAGAATTGCTGCGCAAAAGTTCTTGTCACGAGGGTAGTTACCTTGTGACAAGCAGCATTAAGGCGCAGAAGTTTGTGTCATGCTCGGGATCACGTTGTAACTTGTGGCGTGACTCTGACCTTGAAGATGTCAGAATCAAAATTTGTGATTTGTAGCAAAGTTTTAACCCTTCGAGTTGCCGTTTCAATGCCACTTGAATCACCCTATTTAGACAATCCTAGGTTGATATATGATCAAATTACCGAACTTTCGCTGAAGTGCCCTTGAAATGACATTGTTTTCCTATACTGCACAAATGCAATCACAATTAATCCTTATTCCTAACTTTATGCAAACTTAGCTACTCTAAGCATATAATAAGCTCAAAGGACTCCAATTTTAGTATAAGATGCATCCCAAATACACCACAAAACATAGCATATTTGACACTTACCAATATTTCACCTCACTTTCAATTCAAAAATTTTGCTAATTATTACTTTATAACTTTGTGAAACAAAAATACAATTTTCCCATAAATTAATATTAGCACAAGTGCATAGTTTGGTTTTGAGTCTTGAAAATAGATTAACTTAGGGTGTGTTTGATTTGCACATGGGAATCGAAATCGGTATGGGAATCGAAATCGGTATGGGTATCAAATACTTGGTAAGGGTAATGGGTTTTGGTGAAAGTATTTTGCATGTTTGGTAGTAGGGTAGAATGTGAATGATTATTAATAGTTGGGGAAGAAAGGAGGAAGGGAAATGAAACCCTTATTTAATAAGGTTATGAATTTTTCAATTAATGGGTATTCCAAACTCATAATAATATTCTAAAAACATGTGAATCAAACAATAACAATCACTTTGATACCCATACCTTATACCAAAACCTATCAACCAAACACACCCTTAATTTATTTTATTTCTTCATAGGTGTGAGAGTAGGTTTATAGGGTTCAGAATATAATATAGCGAAGAGTCTAGAACCTGAATAACAAAAAAACTTTTGCATGCGTACCGCACGTTCAAGTTCAACGCAGTGTTAGTTAGTTACACAGACAATCCCCCATGTCACAGGCCACCAATTAAGACTAAATGTTATTGAATTGGTTATAATTATTTTTTTCTAATACAGATTATAGTGTGTACAAAATATAATATATCAGTTATCTATATAATTTTATATATTAAGATAGATTTGTTAAAACCTTATCATATTTATCATAATCAAATTAGACGAGAGATGTATCCAATGCCTAACAAATATTAATAAAATATTACAAATCATATCATCGGATTCCAAGCATACATACAGAAAGTTTATTAACGGAACAATCTAATCAAGTTGATCAACTGGAAAATACTAATTTACTAAAAGAAGCATTAAGGAAAAACAAAACAAAATACCAACTTGATATTACAAAATTAGAAGGATTCACTTTAAAAAAATGCCAATTGCATTGTCATTTAATAAAAATTAGAAAATTTTGCTTCCCTCAGTACAAAATCATGATCTATAAAAGGAGATCATGCTTAGTACCAGGAATCAACTAACCCATTCAAAAAGTTTTAAGCTAAGATTTTTCTACAAGAATGGGGATAATTGATATGCTTATTATTAGCTTCTCATTCTTGTCATCAACCCTTCCTCCAAATGTCGTTATAATTATGATAATCTCAGTGTTTCTCTCATACAAATGGCTAAGTAACCAAAAAGCTTCTAAGCAATTCCCACTCCCTCCAGGCCCCAAGCCATGGCCTGTAGTGGGATGTTTCCCTCAAATGCTTAGAAACAAGCCGGTTTTCCGGTGGATGATCAATCTCATGGAGGAGATGAACACCGAAATCGCCTGTTTCCGCCTTGGGGGAACCAATGTGATTTCAGTAACATCCCCGGAGGTGGCGCGTGAGATACTGAAGAAACAAGACACGGTTTTTGCGTCACGGCCGGCCTGCGCGTCAGCAGAGCTGATAAGCAGTAATTATTTGATCTCCCTGGTTTCCCCTCTGGGAGACCAGTGGAAGAAAATGAGGAGAGTTCTTACCTCTCATGTGCTCTCGCCCAACACGCTTAACTGGCTGGGTCACAAGCGGGCCGCCGAAGCCGACCACCTCGTACGTTACATCTACAATCAGTGTAGAAACGCCGCAGGTTGCGGAGTAGTGGATGTGAGGGCGGCGGGGAGACACTTTTGTGGGAATGTGATTAGGCAGATGGTTTTCAGCAAGAGGTTTTTTGGTGCTGGGACGGAAGACGGTGGGCCCGGCGTGGAGGAAGAAGAGCACATCGATGCCACCTTTGGAGTTCTTGCTTATGTGTATTCTTTTGGGGTGTCGGATTACTTTCCGTGGTTAAGGATGTTTGATTTGGATGGGCATAGGAAAGCTCTGAAGAAAGCTGTGGAGGGTGTTAGGAAGTACCAAGATCCTGAAGTTGATAAAAGGATTAAGATGTGGAATGATGGGACGAAAACTGAGCAAGAGGATATTCTTGATGTTCTTATCAAGCTCAAGGATATTGATGGAAGAAGACCATTATTGACACCTGAAGAGATTAAAGCACAAATTCTTGTAAGTATAATTATACATTCTTTTATATCAGAATTTACTATTATGTGGCATATGCTTCTGGCGAGTTCCGACTCGGATTGTCCCTAACATTGGATGCAGATAATTGATTTTGTACTAATAAGTGCAAAAAATTAACGAGACAACTTTATTTTCTTATATTTGTGTAGCAATATGTTAGTATTACTTTTCAATGGCGGGATACTAGACTCAGCCTTCTGAGTTGCCACACAATGCATTCTATCTGATTTCCAATTGTGATGTCTTTACAATTATTTTGGCTTTATATATTTGTAGCTTTTTAGCATTGGATACGTATATTCATGATATACTTTCATATGTATCGCAATACAATTATTTTGGCTATATATTTGTAGTTTTTAGCTTTGAATATTCATGATATATACTTCCATATGTATGTTTTGCAGGAACTAATGATAGGAATTGTGGACAATCCATCAAATGCGGCGGAATGGGTATTAGCAGAAATGCTAAATCAACCTGAGATACTACGAAAAGTCATGGAAGAACTAGACAACGTTGTTGGTAGAGAAAGACTGGTACAAGAACATGATCTTCCAAGGCTAAACTACCTTAACGCATGTATAAGGGAAGCGTTTCGCCTTCATCCATTTGGGGATTTTGCTCCTCCACACCTGTGTACTTCCAACACAATTGTTTCCAATTATTTCATACCCAAGGGTAGTCATGTCATAATAAGCCGCCCCGGGCTGGGGCGGAACCCTAAGGTTTGGGAGGAGCCTCTCAAGTTCAAGCCAGAACGCCACCTAAAGAATGACGGGTCTGAAGTAAGCTTTGTTGACCCGGAGTTGAGAATTTTATCATTTAGTACTGGAAGACGTGGATGTCCAGGCATTCAACTAGGTTCTTTGGTTAGTAGCATGTTGCTAGCTAGGCTTGTGCAAGGGTTTGATTGGGTGCAGTGTGGAAGAATTAATTTAAGGGAGTCGAAACCTAACATAATCTCCTTCTGGCACGCCCTCTCCATGCACTTGCAAAACCAAGGTTGCCTCACTACATCTACTCATCCATGGCATAAATTGTAGGTACTATTTTGGATGAGGAGGGAAACCTGCAACTGCTATACAATAGTGTGTATGGGATAAACCTTATTACTTTGTGTTCTTAGTCGGCAAAGGATTATAAAAAGATAAACCAGTTTAGGTTATTTATAGTTATATGTACTATTAATAATTAAAGATGACGGATGTGATGCATATAAACTCTCTAATTGGTTAATTATACTCTTTCATAATATAATATGAATATGCATGTCAAGGTTCTTAAAAAAAATTTATAATGGTTTAGTGGAAATATAAATATATATATATAATTCTACTTATTATGTTTTTAACAAGACTAGCTTGCAAGTGGTGTTTTGTTTTTGTACTTATGATTGAAGATGGTGATGATGACATTAAACTAACGCACGTCTACTATCTTCCAAGGTGTATAATTTAATTAACACCAACGTGGGCAAAATAAAATGGACCTCCAAAAGTATAGAAAACTTTAAGAGAAAGAAATGAACTTTATATTCTATTAAACAAAACAAATTTCAATGTATTATAACTTTTGATATTTCTATAGTGAGTATATATAAAGGTACTTATAATGATAGAGAGGTATTCTAAACATTTGCAATTTTAATTTATCAAATTTTGATAATATATAGAAAAAAGGATGCATATATTTCTAAAGGCTTTGAATTTGAATTTTGAAAATAATATGTTCATTCATAATAGTTGCATTGTATTTACATTTCATCATTATCCCTGATGACTTTGAATAAAACTCATCCAATAATGAACATGGCCAAGGTTTTTTGTGATATTTCTTTGATTATTGTTAAGGTAAAACCTATATAATTTATGGTACACTTTTAATAATTCTTAGCTAGGTTGTTAGTGTTATTATTATTGTTGTTGTTGTTGTGCAACTGTGATTGATTATGGGAGATTAGTGGCCTTAATTACCATTAAGGAGAGGTGATTAATGAGAGTAGGTAGTGCTGGAAGGCAAATTATTGTGTGGACCATGTTCCACACAGTGCTGTGTAAATCATAACAAGAATGTATGTACATTTTTAATATACTAAAATTACATTATTTGTGTATTTAATGTACATCATACAAAATAATGTACTTTAAGTACTCAAATAATATACTTTTCGTGAATAAAATAACGGTAGCATGCAATTAGCAACGAATGATCACAAATTGCAGAAATGTTAAACCAACCTGAGATTCTTAAAAGAGCCTTAGAAGAACTAGACAACGTTGTGGGAAGAGAAAAACTACTACAAGAATCTCATCTTTCTAAGCTCAACTACATTAACACATGTTTAAAGGAAGCGTTTCGAGTTCATCCATTATTAGCTTTTGTTCAACCGCACTTGTGTTTTTCCGACACAATTATGTCCAATTATTTCATTCTCAAGTCAGGTTTAACTAGGCCTTAATTAGGCCATAGAGGCCTGGCATTGGCAAATCTACTATGGATCATGGTCTATGTAGCAATATGGACCATGAAGTATGTATCATTTATATTATACTTCACTTAGTTTCATTTGACAATATTGCTAATTTGCTATGTTTTTTAATTTCAATTTTCACACACACTAGTTTCATTATAGCAAATACCAAAGTATCATTTTAATTCTACTACAGTTTCATTTAACAATATACATTATTACATGAGCTCAATTTTTTTGTTTCATTTTTCACAAATACTATTTTAATTATAGTAACGCTAAAGTATTATTTTAATTACACTTCATGTCCACTTGACAATATATGTTATTGTATAACTCTGGATTTTAGTTTTATTTTTCACGCACACTAGTTTCATTATAGTAATACTAAAGTATCATTTTAATTCTATTACAGTTTCATTTGACGATCATGGTCCACACAGTGCTGTGTGGACCATTGTCCACTGTATAACAATTGATTCCCATTCTTGTGCATGTCATACAGATTGGTCTCCTAAGTCAATTGGATAGTGCAACTGGGTCGCATAAGTAAAAAAAGCTTCATTCAAGTTCTTTAAACCAACGAAATTGTTCAATTAAATCCAAATTGACTTGTTTAGCATGTTAAATCTATTTGGTGTTGACAACGTCCTTTTTTTTTAAATTTTTTTTTTTTTAAATTTAATTATTAAAAATTAAAAATATTATTTATTTAAAAAAAAAACTCATCGACTGTCTGCGCCGAACAACCGGTGGTTGTCTTCAGATGTCCATAGAAGATGGCCATAGCCGTTGAAGGAAGACGACCATGGCCGTCGAAGAAATCTAGATCTAGAACGAGGGTGACGACCATGGATGCCGCCCTCATTCCAGACGGCCATGGCTATCTTCCTCCGACAGCAATCGGCGGCTGTCCGGTGGCTATTTTTTTTAATAATATTTTTAATTTTTAATAAATAAATAAATAATTATTTTAAAAAATAAAATAAAAAGGACATGTGTCAACACCGCATTAATTTAACATGTTAAACAAGTCAATTTGGACTTAATTAAACAATTTTACCATTTTAAGAGACTTGAATGAATTTTTATTTTTATTTTTATTTTATTTTATTTTATTTACTTAGGGGACCTAATTGCACTATTCAATTGACTTAGGGGGTCAATTTGACCATTTTTCCTTTGCATTAAAATATCTAGCTATTATCTAACAAGAAGTATTCTATTTTAAAGTCTAGCTACTGGCAGTTAAAAAGAAAAAAAAAAAAAAAGCTACTGGCAGTTCCTTCCTAGCTAGGTTGAGTCTTCACACATTCATTTGTTAATTATCTTAATTTTATCAGATCAATTAATTTAAGAGAGACCTAGCTCTCTTGAGAAGTCAGAAGTCGCACATGTTTGGATTAGATATCTATTCTAACAAACAATGTTTTGAACTCTAGTGTGAGGTAACAAACAATGTTACGTTTTGACCTTCTTGGACAGTTGGGCGGACATATATATATATCTATTCTAACAAACAATGTTTTGAACTCTAGTGTGAGGTAACAAAAAATTGTTGATTGCACTTTTATTTAGAGTAGCGGTATTTATATAAAATATTTGCTATTGAATGTTGTAAAATTGTGATCGTTCAATCGTTGAGTATCTTTTTATATTGCCATAATTTCTCTTCTATTGGGATTTGAGTGAATCTTAGATGAAATTGTTAACTACATAACTACATATATTTATAGAATTAAACTTAATATGACATATTATACCATGTCACAAACTAAAAGACTCAAACAAATAATAAGCAGCAGAAATTTTATTACTCTGTAATACTTTTATTAATACACAACTCATTGTTAGAACAAATACACTGGGTTGCATCAGTGTCAATAAAAAACTCTATTTGGTTAGAACCAACCAAGTTCACCTCGGTCACTTGGGTCAGAGGGTAATATCTTCTTCCTACTTATTGCTTTCCACCACACTGGCTTGAGAAGACTTTTTCTTCTTTGGTGTGTGGCAATCAAAAGACTTGTGACCCATCTTGCCACAATTAAAACACTTTCCATATATGAAACTTGTTCTTGGAAACTACACCACCTTTTAGACCAAGTTTTTACTTGTCATTCTTGGTGTTTTTGAAAATTTTATCGAGCTCCACAACGTTAGCTTTAGTGTCACAAGAGATCATAACCTTCCAATCACTTTTCTTATTGTCCCCCTCAATCTTGAGCTTTAGGATCAATTGCTCTAGTGATGTCTGTTATTTTATACTATATTTTACACCATACTTTGGCCCATTTTGTACATAAAATGTCCCAAATCATGTGTGCATTGCAACTTAGCTGTGTAATTTATGTCCTTAGGCACATTTATTCACAAAAAGTAAAGAGGGAAGCATTTTGGGGCATTTTTGGTTAATTTTGGAGTCAAAGAACATGTTTGAGAAAGATTGGAGCAACAATTTTGGAGTCAAAGAATTGTTCACAATTATTCAAAATTTAAAATTCCATAATGCAAATTAAAAATGGTTCAATTTTTCAAGATACAATGGAGGGTTCATTTTGAGATTTAATTTGCAACACATCCGATCCCTCCCTCTCTCTCTTTGCATGCGAGAGAGAACATCTATGTTATATAATCCATACTACTCAAACAGTGGAACTATATATTGCAAACCCACATTTATTTTCCAATTTGAGACAAAGGTTATTTAAAACTAAAAGTATCCCCGGCCAACTCTATCCCCCCTCCCCTCTCTGCATGCGAGAGAACATCTATGTTACATAATTCATACTACTCAAACAGTGGAACTATATATTGTAAATCCACATTTATTTTTCAATTTGGGACAAAGGTTATTTAAAAGCCTCCTCAACTCTATTTTTCTCAACTCAAATGGGCATATTTTGAAAATCAATTTATCAATTACGACCCATTATCCATTTTATGTGTATAATATATTGAATTAAACATCTCACTTAAAAATCCCAAATCTACGTTAACCCAACTCAAATTGAAAGTAGACTTTATTATTGAAAATTATATATACTTCAAAATGAAAACTTTAAATAGCAATGCTTAACTACTTTTTCTCAAGACAAATCAACATCTCATGTTTTAATGCATGCACCAGAGAAAGTCGGCAAACTTCTTGTGGACAAGGGAAGCTGTACGTGAAAGTGTATCGTACGTGTCATGCATAATATATAAAGTAATGGGCATTAAAGTGTATGGTGTCACATATACTGTTATGTTATGACTGTTATAAATGTCCTATACTGTTATAATAGGACTTTTGTGATAATATGTGGTTGATGTTATATATATTGGAATCTAATGAAAGCTAAGAGAATGAGCATTCCTCCTGTCACATGCAAACATGTTAGCAATAAATAAACGTGTTCAATATTTATTTCGACTTCTTGGACGACACTAGAAATGGTTAGGAATAAAAGTGGAAAGATTTTGATGACGAACCATACAATCAATTTAAGTTAATAATGTAGAACGTAACCCTCAAAATTTCTTTTCTAAAAGTATTCTCGAATTGTCCAAACAGCAAAGAAACTAAAAATAGTAAAGGAGAAACAAAGAAGGATTTTCACAAATAGTAAGCTATATTGATAGTAAGACATCCATACAGTAAGCAATAATGCAAGACTTAAGATGGTAAGGGAAGTATAATTCAAGCTAACAAGAGAAAAGGCAACAAGGTAGTAAGACGGAGACAGTAAAACGCAAAGATGACGTAATATGGACAATTGATTTTATTTTTTACAGCTTCCACTCATAGTCTATGAAATATCCAGTTATTCACATAAATTAATCTTTTATATAGATGTCCATGTATCAGTGGTGATACTAATAACTCTTTGAGCGTTACACATAAAAAAAACTTTAAACTCATTCTCTCATCATAATAAATTTGGTATATGTCCCTAGTAACTATCAATCTAGATGAGATTTTAAATCTAGAACAAGAAATAGCAACAAACTTCTTAAATCATGACCCTCAACAAATCTAATATAAACAGGAGTTCAGCTACTATATTGCATATTATCATTATATTTCTGATAATGCCATCCTAATATCCTCTTGATCAAAGACTCATGTTCCCAACACCCCTTCATTACTCTGGCTTGCAGCAGAATTAGGCACAAGTTGGAAGTTGAGAAGTGGTTGCCTAGTATCGTCCTTAGAATATGAAAATTTTAAAGCAATTTAATATAAGGTTTCTTAAAGAAAATGTGTCAGACTCAGCTTATAGGCAAACATTTTTGGATAATATAAGCACTTTTCTTTAGTGATTAAACCCCCATTATTTATGATGTTCACAAAGTACGTGATAACATACTAGATATCTGGTTTCAACATCTTTCTTTTTCTTTGCAAGAGCAATTGGAGGTGGAGGAAGTATAGATTGTGGAGATGTATTTCTGAGCTTCCATCTCATGTTCCTCATTTGACAACAGAGAAGATTGACTTCCAAACACACTAATATTAATATATCAGAACTAGGAGATCCTGATGCATTTACAAAACGTGTACAATGCCAATATATTGTACTATAAAGTAGTGGACATAAAAGCTTATCGTGTACAAAATTTTTCTTCCTGTACAAAATCATGATCTATAAAAGGAGATCATGCTTAGTACAAGGAATCAACTAACCCCTTCAGAAAGTTTTAAGCTAAGATTTGGTACAAGCTAGAATGGGGATAATTGATATGCTTTTTACTAGCTTGTCATTCTTGTCATCAATCCTTCCTCCAAATGTCGTTATAATTCTGATAATTTCAGTGTTTCTCTCATACAAATGGCTAAGTAACCAAAAAGCTGCTAAGCAATTCCCACTCCCTCCAGGCCCCAAGCCATGGCCTGTAGTGGGATGTTTCCCTCAAATGCTTAGAAACAAGCCGGTTTTCCGGTGGATTCTCAGTCTCATGCAAGAGATGAACACCGAAATCGCTTGCTTCCGCCTTGGGGGAACCAATGTGATTTCAGTAACATCCCCGGAGGTGGCGCGTGAGATACTGAAGAAACAAGACTCGGTTTTTGCGTCAAGGCCGGCCTGCGCGTCAGCAGAGCTGATAAGCAGTAATTATTTGACCTCCTTCGTTTCCCCTCTGGGCGACCAGTGGAAGAAAATGAGGAGAGTTATTACCTCTCATGTAGTTTCGCCCAACACGCTTAACTGGCTGGCCCACAAGCGAGCCGCGGAAGCTGACCACCTCGTACGTTACATCTACAATCAGTGTAGAAACGCCGCAGGTTGCGGAGTAGTGGATGTGAGGGCGGCGGCGAGACACTTTTGTGGGAATGTGGTTAGGCAGGTGGTTTTCAGCAAGCGGTTTTTCGGTGCTGGGACGGAAGACGGTGGGCCCGGCGTGGAGGAAGAAGAGCACGTCAATGCAACATTTGGAGTTCTTGCTTATGTGTATTCTTTTGGTATCTCTGATTACTTACCCTGGCTAAGGATGTTTGATTTGGATGGCCATAGGAAAGCCCTCAAGAAAGCTGTAAAGGGCGTTAGGAAGCACCAAGATCCTGAAGTGGATGCTAGGATTAAGATGTGGAATCATGGGAGGAAAACTGAGCAACAAGATATTCTTGACGTTCTTATCAATCTCAAGGATATTGATGGAAGACCATTATTGACATCTGAAGAGATTAAAGCAGAAATTCTTGTAAGTATAATCATACATTCTTTCACGATTAGGATTTACTACTACGCCAAATAAAAGCTATAGTTGGTAGCTAAAACTTAATTTTATTTTCTTATATTTATGTAGTAATCAATGTCACTTTTCAATAGTAGGATGCTGGACTCGACTTTCTAAGCATCCGTCCAATGCATTCTTTTTTATTTCGAATTGTGATCGCTTTACAACTATTTTGGCTTTATATTTGTAGCTTTTTAGCTTTGGTTATTAATGATATATACTTTCATATGTATGTTTTGCAGGAACTAATGATAGGAACTTTGGACAATCCATCAAATGCGGCAGAATGGATATTAGCAGAAATGCTAAGCCAACCGGAGATACTCCGAAAAGTCACAGAAGAACTAGACAATGTTGTCGGAAGAGAAAGGCTAGTACAAGAATCTGATCTTCCAAGATTAAACTACCTCAACGCATGTATAAGGGAAACGTTTCGCCTTCATCCTTTTGGGGATTTTGTTCCTCCACACCTGTGTACTTCCGATACAATTGTTTCCAATTATTTCATACCCAAGGGTAGTCATGTCATAATAAGCCGCCCCGGGCTGGGGCGGAACCCTAGGGTTTGGGAAGAGCCTCTCAAGTTCAAGCCAGAGCGCCACCTAAAGAATGACGGGTTTGAAGTGAGTTTTGTTGACCCGGAGTTGAGGATTTTATCATTTAGTACAGGAAGACGAGGATGTCCAGGCATTCAACTAGGTTCTTTGGTTAGTAGCATGTTGTTAGCTAGGCTTGTGCAAGGGTTTTATTGGGTGCAGTGTGGAAGAATTGAGTTAAGGGAGTCGAAACATAATCTCCTTCTAGCACACCCTCTCCATGCACTTGCAAAACCAAGGTTGCCTCACTACATCTACTCATCCCTCGCATAAATTATACGTACTATTTTGGGTGCTGAGGGAAACTTGTAACTAATATCCGATGGTGTGCACGTGATAAAACTCACTTTGTGTTCTTAATCGACAATGGACCACAACGAGATAAACTAGTCTACGTTACCCATTAAACTATATGTACTATATATTAATAATTAAAGTTGATCTTTACCTCTAATTTGTTATACTCTTTCCTAATATGAATACGTATGTCATGGTTACACACAAAAACTGTATTATTTGTGACAAAATTACAAAGTGTCATAAAAGATTTATCACTAAATGTTCTTGTAGTGTAATACTTGGTTCTGAATGTGTTTCAATAATATTCATATCATTAACACAAACTGAGATTACACACAAAAACTGTATTATTTGTGACAAAATTATACAGTGTCACAAAAAAATTATCACTAAATGTTCTTGTAATATTTGGTTCTGAATGTGTTTCAATAATATTCATATATATCATTAACACAAACCGAGATCATAAATAGATAACTCCATTAGCAAGTCTTTCATGAGCACGACACACATTTATATTTACAGATAATTCTACTTCAGGAGAAAATTACTCAGTCAATTACTTAGTACTTAAGTAAAGCCTTTGAATTTAAAACATTAGTATCTAACGACCCATAATTATACAATCATGACGTTCATCAACTGCATATATAAAATTGTTAATGAAATTATATGTAGCGAAACTTAATACTATCTATTATGGGAGAATCTATTTGAATAAAATCTTAAAATCAATCGACGATCTCCCATGAGCTACAAAACTATATCACACCACCTCATCATTCTTATTTTTCTTTTGTACTAACACAAATTTTTAACCAACATTGCTCTTGAATACATTAAACAAGAGCGATTTAAGTTATGCGTTAATTGCTCCTGTATACATTAAACAATCATCGCACTATTAGTGCTTAGCTTTGAATCCAGATTACCATATAAGAGAGTAATTTGTAAAGGCAATTGTGTTGCCGACAACTATAATATTTTTATCATAAATTTTTCACATTCATAAATTTTAATGGCAATATCTAAGTGAACCAGATTCTAGTCATTCATAAAACATATTCAGATTTGATTCGTTTCGCACCCCAATATTATGATTATTCAGTATACCTATAAATTTATTGGGGATTTTCGCAAATTGTTATCTTCTACACTGACGATCCTACACTTTTGGTGTCAAGAAGTATCAATAGATCCAATTTAAAGAATGTATGAGACCTAGTTACTCTTTTCCGATCAGCATGATCAATAAGTCCAATTTGAAAAATGTATATAGAACCTAGTCACTTTTTTCTAATCAGCATGATCACTAGATATATTTGACAAATTTATTTGCTAAAAGTTACAAATTGATTATCTTCTGAACTTCGAGTTCAGTCTAACTAATACATGAATTTTAACACTAAAAATCTTTTCATTTCTAGAGATTCACTATAGTTAGAGCTGTCAATACTGGCCAATCCGGCCCATACGGGTTGGTGAAAACGGGTCAGGACGGGTCAACCCGTTTTCAGACGAGTTGGAGAAATTCCAATCCAACCCGTTAGTTACAGGCTAAACAGGCTAGCCCGTCAGCTTGATTATTTTTTATTTTTATTTTATTTTATACGTTGTATTATTTATTAATTTTTGTATTTCTTAAGAATTAAACCCTCAACCTCTAAATTAACAATTACCACTATTTCCAACTAAATACATAAATCTTTTTGAACCAATGCTATGTATGAATATATAAATAAATAAATAAATAAATAAATAAAATTAAATACACATATATGTATATATGTACTATGTATATAAATAAATATAAATAAACACATGAATCTAATGTGGGTTAGTGGATGTATATAACATTTGAACACAACCATTCAACAAACATATCTAAAAACATAATAAGTCTCAATCCAGGTTATACCCCTGGTTTATGTCCGTTTTTTCCGTTAATTTTTGTTGTACCTTATGCTATAAAAGTTGTACTACATAATTTTTTGGACAGAAATATCCCTACCGTTATAACTTCTGTTATCTTTTCACATTATAATTACCATGCGCATGCATACACAATATTTTTTCTTACATTCTTCAATGGTAAGTTTGAATTCATTTATATTTTAATTAAATATTACCATAGTTATATTTAATAATTTATCATTTCTTTTTTTTAAGAATAATAATTTATCATTTCTATAATTCTTACTTCAATAATATATATATATATATATATATATATATATTAATATTAATATTATTGAAGTAAGAATTATAGAAATGATAAATTACTAAATATAACTATGGTAATATTTAATTAAAATCTAAATGAATTTAAACTTACCATTGAAGAATGTAAGAATATATACATATATACACACACACACACACACACACAATTATTTAAAAATATTAATATTATAAATGAGCAGCAACATAATGCATTTGCAGTTGAATTGAGACAAGATTTTTGGATATCAATCTGTGGAAGTTGTTGAATTGAGATAGTTGAAATCAAGTATTATGTATATCCATATATGAATATGAATTTATAAGGGATATATCTCTAATTAGAAGAAGACTATATTTTTTTCTCAAAAAAAAAAAGACTATATTTAAACAAATTTTATTCATTTTCAAAGAAAAAAATATTGTAATACAATGTTGCAGTACTCTTAAAATTATAGTGGAATATATTCATCACAATAAATTCATATTCATATATAATGGATATACATAATGCATTTGAAATTGAATTGAGACAAGATTTTTGGATATCAATCTGTAAAAATATTGTAATACAATGTTGAGTACTCTTAAAATTACAGTGGAATATATTCATCACAATGAATTTGAATTTCTTATATTAATTTCAAATACATACACAACAAAAATTTTACTCGAATATCTATGAAACTTCGACAACTAAAAAAAATACATTATATCTATTTCAAAATGATTTACTAATTGAATTTAAATATTGGGCACAAGTCTTCGCGCAAAGCGCGTAGAAAAAAACTAGTATGTTAAATATGTATGCACGTACTGTGTATATATATAATATATATAACTTATTTAATTTATTATTAGTAATACTAATATAATTTACATGTAACATACTAATCAAAGTCTTAATAACAACATTTAAAAATATTAAAATACATAATTACACAACAAATTTGAGAGTAGGGGGTTGGGGTGGGTGGGAATACGGGTTGGTTGGCCCGTGTAATGGCCCGTATAACCCACGGGCCAACCCGTATAACCCGTACTACCACACAACTTATACGGGCCGAGTAAAAAATGGGACGGACTAGAAATTCTCTAACGGAAACCGTCTAAAATACAAGTTAAACGGCCCAACCCGACGAGTTTGGCCCATTTTGACACCTCTAGCTAGGGGTGTAAATGAGCCGAGCGGTTCGCGCGAGCCGCTCGGTGAAAGCTCGGCTCGAGCTCAGTCAAATTCGAGTTCGAGCCGAGCTCGGGCAGCTCGTTTAATAATCGAGCCGAGCTCGAGCTCTAATGTCTTAGGCTCGTGGAGCCGCTCGCGACCAATAATTTATTTTTAATTGAAACATGAATTTAAAATCAAACAAGTAAAATTTGACCTCAAAATCGAACTCGAACTCGAGTTCAACCCTGATCTTGAGCTCGAATTCAAGCTCGAACTCGAGCTCGAGCATCAATCCTTGAGCTCAATCGAGCTCGAGCTCAAACTTGAGCCGAACCTTCCTTAACGAGCTCGAGCTCGGCTCGGCTCGTTTACACCCCTAGCTCTAGCATATGTATATAGACGGCATACTAATGCTAAAACGCAAACGTAAAGTATTCAACTCTACCACATACTAGGTGTATTGTGGAATAACCACGATATGTAGAGTGTCAAATTAAATTTACATTCTTAACAATAATATATTAAATCAAATGTTCCCAAAACATTATAAACCAAAAATTTCCTTTCATCACATGTTCTTTAGAAAAATATTCATATGAAACGAAAGACTACTGCTTGACACATATCTAATGTCTAACAAGATTAGTAAAATCTAACTTATCATAATCAGTCCAAAGTGACCCAAATGCTCATGCCATAATTTAAACGAGTTTAAGTCTTTAAAAATTTATGCATATATGTTCAAATAGAGAGATATGTTCAAATAAAGAATGCACACAGTAAATAAATGAAATTATAAGAATACTTAACAATATTAGGGAGATTAAATGTCAAAGAGAAGTATAGATGGTGATAGCATTCACGATTTCTAAAATCAATTTTCTCAATTTGTCTTTCAACAATATTAAGCTTTCAAGCACATCATTTTGGAGAGAAGCATAGCACTAGAAGTTGCAAAACTTCATTCATGAGTCATAGTCATTAATCATTAATCACTCAAAGATCAATACTATGATGAGGTCTTCCAGACCTTGATAGAAAAATAGCCCAATAGCCAACACATTGTTAAATAAGGTTTAGAACTCAAAAGACTATAATATTTTCATAAAAACTAAATTTTGATATCATATAAAGATCAACGAATTTTGCCATGTACTACTACTGGAGTATAATGTGACCCATAAACGACAATGAGACTTAGGGTGTGTTATAGTTCACACATGGGAATCGGTATGGGTATCAAATACTTGGGAAGGGTAATGCGTTTTGGTGAAAGTATTTTGCATGCTTGTTTGTAGTGTGGAATGAGAATAATTATTAATAGTTGGAGAAGAAAGAAAGAAGGGAAATGAAACTCTTATTTCATTAGGGTATGATTTTTCAATTAATGCGGTATTCCATATCCATAGTAGTATTCTAAAAACCTATCAACCAACCAATAACAATCACTTTGATACCCATACCTTATGCCTAAACCTACCAACCAAACACACCCTTACACTATCTAAAATAATTTTGGTTATGTACTTCCAATAGAGTACAATAAATTCATGTACCATCTGGAATGTATACTCTCATACTCATTCTTTGTAGATGGAAGAGAATTGCAAACCAGACATCAAACACTTGACATATATCATATGCTAAGTAGCAATCTTACTAGACAATTAAATGTAGGTTAAATATATCAAAAACAAATAGAAGAAATAATGATCATAGAACCCAATGGCCCATCAAAAAGAATCAAGTGTCAAAATAGCCCAATTCACCATATTAAAAACTAGAATACAATTTTTGATGAAAGAACACGGGACTCTCAAAAAGAATTCATACCAATTCACCATAAAATACATCACAATCACAATTAATAAAAAATTCAAAATAAAACAATTCAATGAAAGCATACAAGCCTCCACAAAAAAAGAATATATAACGATTCACCATATATATATTGAAGCTCCAAAACACAAACAATTACACTGCAAATTAACATAACCCTATAAAATCAATATATCAAAGAGACAAAACCCATGCACAAATAATATACCAGATCTCTGAGGAAAATCTCATTGCAGGATTGTTAGAAATTTTGAGGAGAACTCATTATAGCATTGAAAAGGACCCTTCGCTGCATCCATAATTTCAATATACAGGCATTCCTCATCATAGCTAAGAACAACAATTATTTACTAGTAATCAATGAAGAAAATGAACTTTGGATACTCCCATTCTCAATCTTGGTATATGGAAGAGAAAATTGCAAACCAGAAATCAAACAACAGGCAAATACCATATGCCTTGAGTAATTGCTTAATAGCAACCTTACTAGACAATTAAATGCAGATAAAACAAATGTACAATATAAAAAGGCATAATTAATGATAAAAGCACCCAAGCCTCCATAAACAAGAAAAATAAAGACAATTCAGCTTATTTACGGCAGTGTGTCAAAATAACCCAATTAATATCAAAAACAAGAAGAACAAATAATGATCAAAGAACCCAAAGCCCCATCAAGTCAAGAAGAATAAACAAGATTTCACCACAGCAAAATGTGTCATAATAATCCAATTCACTACACCAAAAGTAACTGGAGCAATTAAAGATTAAAGCACACAGGCCTTGAGATTATTGAAAATAAAAATAAAAATAACAAATCACTTCATTCACTGGAGTGTGTCAAAATAACCCAACTCAATATATCAAAAATAAATGGAAGAAATAATAATCGGAGCACACAGACCTTAATCTAGAAAAATCCATAACAATTCACCAGCACAGTTTATCAAAACAAAACAATTTAATATATCCAAAAATGAAACATGTTCAAAGCACACAAGGCCCCACATAAAAAAAAAAAATCTATACTCTCAACCCGATTCACTATATAAAAAATTAAAGGAACTCCAAAACCCACAAAAGATTACTACAAATTAACAAA
>CM008334.1:19024280-19035794 GCA_002525835.2 Ipomoea batatas | reverse complement strand
TGTATCCACGAAATGGGTTTTTAGGACTGCTAAATTTTATAATAAAAACAGAATTTGAACGATACAATATTAGAAAATATATATGTATTACAGCTTTGGTCCACACTACAAACAATTTGTGTTTTTTTTTTTTGAAACACAAACAATTTTAGTTTTTGGATGTTAATTTTGTGAATATAATCATTAGTTGTATTCTGCATTTTTTGTAATTCTAAAAGAAAAATGGACACCAAAAAATATAATAAAAATAAATTTGTCCTCATTAATGGTACAATTCTTGCAAACATCTTCTTAATCGAGTCTATTGCTTGAGTCATGAAAACGAGTTTTGTCCATCGGGTTACCTCGCTCAAACCCTAGGTAAAAGTAGGTTTCAATTTTAGCAGCCCCGCGAAAGAGCATGCCTTCGACTCCTTAGTGGCCCACCCTGCTTGGCCCATGGGCCTATGGGTGGCCCGCTCATAAATTCTATATATACAGAGTATTATTGAATAAGTATTTTAAAATTTAAATTAGTAATGTTTGTCTAAATATTGTTTATGTATTTTATTATTGACTAAGTGTTTTCTTCTCGAAGAAAAAAGTGTAGATAATAAAAGTGTATTATCATAATATATGTTCATATTAAAACATGTATAAAACATGCATAAAGGTGGTATGTGTGGTTGGAAAACTCAAGTATTGTCTCATAATAAGGATTTATATAAATCAATAAGCATATATGAAAATGTCATAAATATCTTGTATATTATTTGCTCTTTTAGTATATTAATTATTGTCCAATATCTCAAAGTAGATAATAACTTATTTAAACCTAAAATGATAATTTAGGACCAAAAGTTCACTGTTTCAAAACGTCATTTTGAACACCATTTTGGGACCAAAACTTCCTCAATCGCATCAGACCTTATATTATACTATATTTGCGATAAGTTGGCTAGCAACATTTGGTGATTATCCTAGAAAGAGCATAATATAAATGACATTATTATCATTAAGGTATAAAATACATTATTGACATATTTTATAAATTAATATATGACATTTGGTAAGTTATTTGAGTGTTGACATTTTGTTTGATCTACATAATGTTATATCTTAGACTAGCTATGTATTTTTCTTTGTTATGGATTTATGGTATTGACATTTCATAAGAGTATCATTAATTCACTACTTAATTATGTTACGTTGTGTGTGTATATATATTCTTTTGTATTTATTGGAACAAGATGAATTGATTAACACTCTTAGGACTTATTTTGTTCTTTATCATTCTTCAATTACTTTTTTTCTACATTTCCTTTTGATCCATATATTTCATTTTCTTTTGATCCATATATTTGAACTAACGGACTAATTTTAATAGTTTACTATTGAAGTATTTATCAGAGTATATTATTTATATTGCCAAGATCACTCCTAATAGAAAATAGTGAATTTTGGGACTAGTTTAGGACTGGATTCCGCTCTCCTCCATCTTATTCCTCAATGTATTCTCTACAATAATATAGATAGTCTTCATCAATAACTTATTCACAGCCCCAACATATTGATATAAACAACCACAAAATAATAAAATTTGTTTATCAACTTTGAAATGAGTTATTGAACAGGTAAAATATAATTTTCATATTTAAAGACAACTAGTTTAATTTATACCAACATATTATAAATCAATACATTGAATTAACTAAATTCATAAATAAATATTTAATTTTGATTTAAACTTTAATCCTAAAGTTTGAACTAGACATGCATTGGGTTGTGCTGATATGCATTGATATAGTGGGCATGTTATTTTTTTGAATGCTACTGACTCTATTACAGTGTAGTATCTGTTCATAAACTACTTTCTCAACCTACTGAAGAACAAAGAGACAGCAACGCCTCCACTGAGGCTCGAACCCACCACCTCCCTTATACAGGGAAGGGTTTGATGCCACTGGACCACAAGGCCCTTGGCATGTTATTAGGGAACAGTTGTGTGGACTAGCTCTAAAATGAGGTTGTTTTGATTTTAAGAAGTGTGTTAGAATAATAAATATTTTTAGGTAAGATTATGTATTTTTATGAGTTAGAATAATGCATGTATTTTATATGTGTGGGACTAATAAAATTTCTAGGATAAGATAATACATTTTATGTGTTAGAATAATGTACTTATGTGTTAAACTAATGTATTTTATGAGTTAGAATAATGTAAATGTACTTTATTTTTTTGTTTTGTTTTTGTTTTTGCCCAAAGGTATCCCTCCAGCCGACAACTAGAAGACTAACATTTTGTCCCAACGGTCAGCACACTAAGTGGTAGGGGACTGACCAAATGGTTTGCTCCATTCACATGGGTGGAGATCGAACCCCCAACCTATAATGTACTTTATATATGTGTTAGAATAATGAAATTTATGAGATAAGATAATGTATTTTATGCATGATTAAAAAATTCACTAGGCGCTCAAGGGGAGGACGACGACTAATTGGCACCTAGGCGCACGTGTATTTTTTTTATTTTATTTTTTATTTTTTAAAAAGTTTGTTTAATTTTTTAAAGACTAATAATTATAAATTAAAGTATTTAATACTTTAATAGTTAATACTAAAATATCAAATATTAACTTAAAATATCAAGAGTTTGAACAATTTAGGGTTGTTTCACTCAAAACGATGTTGTTTTGAGTAAAATAACCCATTAAAAAAAAGGACAATATCTAATCGGTCGACTAAGCAGCATAGTCGATGGCTAGGAGGCCTAGGCAGTCAGCGCCTAAGCAACCTAGGCGGTGCTTAGGCGACCTAGAAGGCTGCCTAACCGGCCGATAGCCTAGACCACCCATTATGGTGATACACTAGGCAGTCGATCAGCGTCTAATGCCTAGGTGACGATTAATCGACACCTATATGAGATTTTTGCAATATTAATTTTATGAGTTATAATAATATACTTTATCTATTTTTTAATGCGATCCACACAGTCGTACTGTCCGCATAATGATTCTTTTATTTTTGAATACTATTGACTCTATTACAATGTAGTATCTGTTCATAACTATTTTTTCAACCTAATGAAGTACAATGAGTCAACAGTTGCCTCCACTGAGACTCGAACCCACTCCCATCATCACAATGACTCTCTTATTAGGCAATGGGGTTTAAAATCGGACCAATGTCAAATTGCTCTTGCGGCTCTTGCCCAACATCAAGTTTTTACATTTTTGTACTAAAAAAAAACTTCAATACAAATAAATGGCTTTACGTAATGTATTTACATGTACTCCGTAATGAAAAAGAAGGGCAAAAACATATACACGTGGTTACAAGTTTGATTCTCAATGGGAGTGACACTTATTGACCTTTTTTGTTTAAGCCGATCAATTATGGTCTATAGGCAAATTAAGCTGATTTATTTCATTGTGGTCCTCTCACCTCTGCCGGCTAGAGTCACAAGGTAGGGTTTATCTCGTACATCCATCAAGTAGTAATTACAGGTTTCACTAACAAATTAAAAAAAAAAAGGGCAAATACATGTATACATTTCCGTAACTTATTTAAATATGTTATTAGCAGAATAATTCAAAACCACATGATAATGTAAGTTATAAAAGCTATCTTAAAATGACTTTCTTCAAAAATTTCTACCATAAATTAAAATGTTATTAAGTTGATAGTTGCATCATGTTGTGTGCTAATGCATAGGAAGAAATGATACATAATCAAAGCCATCATTTGCTGAAGATTATTCAGCCAAAAGCTTGCCCAAAGATGAATCATATACCGCACCCACAAATTTTGACACCAGATTTCAACTTTTTCAACACTTGTTGGCACCTGGCAGTTAGCATAGTTCAATTTTTTTTTTTTTAGTTCTACGACTCTGTTACAATGTAATATCTATATTTTAATTTCTTTGTGTACTCCCTTTCTTCTTTATTCTTTTACATTCAATTATTATTTCAGTTGGACTTACAATATTTAGATAGACCTATCAATTCAAATATTAATAATCAATTGGTATTTAATATAATGGAGTGCCAACTCAGTTATAAGTACTTGTTGAGACATGCATGCTCTAACCAGTTAGACCATCTCCAACTCAAAACATCAAATTTTACACCAAAAATAATATTCTCAGCATATTCTTATACCGAAATTTTTCATCTCCAACCCATTACACCAAATTTTATTTCTTCACTAAAATAATGTGTATTCTCATAAATTAAAACGTTGTATCAAACTTTAAATATTTTAATATAAAATATAATTATAATTAAAGTAATTTTAGATGTAATTTGCTTTACTTTCGTTAAAATTATGTTTCGTGTGGTTTCATTTTTAGTTAATCCATATTCAATATTAGTCTTGTTTTAATAGTCTTTATGAGATTTTTGAAATGATGTAATTCATTTTTAATAATATATAATTTATGCTTAAGTACTTAACAAAATATATAAATTTATAAAAAAAAAAATAAAGGATGTAAAAGGAATTAACAAATAAGAGCATGGGTAAAATGGGAACAAAAAATTAAAAGCAGATTTGGCAATGATGAACAGTGCGACACCATATATGGCAATGCACTATTTATGATCGGGAAAATATTTTTCAATTTACCGTGTTCATTGGAGTTCTGCTGCGCCAAATATTTTGTTTTTGTAGTGTTGATTGGAGATGCACTTAGAGCCTATATTGTACCAAAGTTCAAGAACTTAGTACAAAGTAGTGGAGCAAAAGCACAACACATACTACAACTCCCATCCTGCCACCTGCTTTTCTCTTATTGGTTAAAATTAGAAGACAAATTGTACGTCTAAACGTATAAATAGCAAGTTTTAACACTCAATAAATCTCTAATCTATCTTTTACAAATACAAAAGGGTGTTTGAAAAATGACTGATTAGCTTCTTTTTTTTTGGTTAGCTTATTTGGTTAATTAACTATTTGACAATGTTAAACACCCAAAAATGAGTGTTTGATAAAAGAGTTTATTATTTCAACAATTGGTGCTCATAAGCCATTTTCTAATTAAACACTACTAGAACAGCAGGGGTTTGCAATCAATTGATTGTATTTAATTTTTAAAACTCTAAATTGTCTATAAAATTACTAAAATCTCTCCTCTGCAAAACTCTAAATGGTTAACTCAATCTATATACTATTATAAAAAATTATATAATTTTAATTTTACAAATTGTATTTATTCATTTTAGACATGGAGTTCTTCAAACACTTCTCACTCTTTAGTCTTTAACCTTCAATTCCTTACATACTGTCGAATCATATTTAATTTGTTCCATTCCAAATTTCTACCCAAAAGAATCTTATAGACTTTATATATATAATTGTCTATGCACATAGATTTATGAATGTATAAATTTCGTTTTGCTTAAAAGAGTGTTTTAATTCATTTCTAGAAGACAGGGGACAGGAGGCATATGGGATGGTACAATGATCAATATAGCGCGGTCATGTACCGATTGTGTACTTGCCTATGTTGTCTGTTACTTTGTTAGGTTATCTTTATTTTGCGATACCCTCTCACTTTTAAAAGTGTGATCTATTTCTACATCACCAAATTTACAATTCTTTTACTATTCTCTTTTAATTACTGTATTTTTTTTTATTTGTATGTATTGTTTAGGGTATCAATCAATGAAAATGTTATGTATTAATAATTCAATTACATAATACAAAATAAAAACCATAGCTGTGCAGTATAAATTTTCATCTGTCACATACAAACACACATGTATGTTTTTATATTTATTTGTGTGTTACTTATTTATAAATGTTATTAATAGATATATAAATATATACACATATTAAGGTTATTCAAGTAAAATACTAAAAAGACAACCCTCAATCAAATAGGTTAATATAATAATATTACATCCCAACTTTAACCAAACACAATTACACAATTCCAGTAATATGCATAAGGTATTGTTTTAGGAAGTAATACAATAATCTAAGGTAACAACACATTACCAACACCTTTAGGGCTATGTCTGTCTAGACAAATCTATTACAAGAACACCAAGGTTTCAAGCATTGAAACATTTTTTTCTACTAACATACAAAGATCTTACCACTGTTGGAGCAGATAGCTGTTCTCACTCAAGACATGGCCTCTCTATATTACCATCTGGAGTGGTACCTCCCCATTGAGTAGCCAGTCAGAGGCATCTCATTTAGATGCAATGGATCCGGTTCAATCCCATAATCTGTCAATGGCCTGTGCTCCAGAATATCGTCATGTTCTTGGACAAAATCAGGAATTTCAAGCTCGCCTTTCTTTATATCTTCCCAAAGGTACTGTAGGCGACTAACATACTTAATTTTCCAATATAAGCTACAGCAAAACAAGAGGAAAGATAGTAAGCACATTAAACATGTATAGACAGATCAGACATGAATTGAGTTGCAAGTAAATTTGATAAGAGTCTGATTAACCATAAACTTTGATAAGAATACACTAGAAGTAAACATTGTAACCAACTCTACGTGTATATATACAAGGAGGCATGGGTGTATAATTGTGTATCTGATTAGCTGTCAGTCAATCAGAAAATATAAGACAAATAAGCCTGCAGAGAATTTGTTTATCAATCATGATTCAAACAGTAAAATATAAAAGCTACTTGAGTTTGGGTGATTGGTTTGACTACATTGTTTTACCCCTCTTAGGGAGTTTAGGTGCTTAGTTCAACTACATAGTTAGTAGTTTTACTCCCTCTTAGGGAGTTTGGGTGCTTAGTTCAACTACATAGTTTTACCCCCTTTCGCAAACATTACACTTAAGAGTCAAAGGTCTATCATTGAAGGTCATTGATAAGAAAAAGAGACAAGAGGTTTCAGAATTTCATATTGAGGCTAACACCAAATCAGCAACACCTCTGGCTTAACTTATATATGCAGCTAACTGTGAAATGCAATTCTGTTCATTCAGAATTTCATGTGGTTTTCAGAATTATTTAATTTGCTTATGTAGACAAACTCAGTTTGTCAGAAATATCCATTGAAAGCAACCTTAGCTACTAATAGCTTAAAAGATCTGCAGACATAATTTAGAAAGGAACCTAAAAGAAAAACTTACCCTCCACTTAGGAAGAATCTGCCTAGTGTAGCAATAACAAGCCTTGACCTGATTCCAGGATGTATAAAGTACAGAACCTGAAGCCTATCCTTATGTTCAGCTGGCAGACCTTCATAAATCCACCTCAATATGGTCATGCCGGGATTGTTATCTTCCCCTTTCACAGTAGAATGCATGTACGCAACACAGAAAGGTCCTTCTGGCATCTCTGTCAGAATTTTGTGGACAACATATTTTTTCAGCCGCTCCGCACTGATTACAAGAGCTGCACACAATTTGTCACATAAACACGAACATGAACATCACTTCACTTCAAAGACAACCTAAACGGTAAAAAGGCTGAATTCACAGGATAAGATCACATCAGAGTAGTAGAAAACATTGATTTCATTAGAGATGCAGCAATCTCGGCTCAATTTCGCAAAACACTCACTTCAAGCTCACAGCATAATCAATCATTTCCAAACAAAACAAAAAATTAAATTAAATGAATTGCAAAGGAAGGCTGGAGAGATGTACCTGGAAAGTATTTTCCGACGATCCGGAAGATCCGATTGCCGGCAACATCGGAGCCCCGCTCGAGGCGGAAGAATTGGAGAGCATCGAGGTCGGAGAAGTCTTCATGGACGTCGGAGGGGCAGTCGTGCCAGCAGTCTTCCCCCTGTTCTTGCTCCGTTTGGGACAGAAAGGGTCGGGCGTCTATGCCTAAATCCGAGGCTAATACCACCACCGAGAAATCTTCCGACCCGCTGCCGCCGGAATTTGCCATCGGAGCTCAGGCAACTTGTTCAATCACTGTGTACTGGATAAGTAGGGTTTGATTCTTGGCATTGGTTGATCCGAAAGTCCGAAGTGGATAGACAGTTCATTGAAAACCCCCATGCGTTCGGTTTGGGTTTTTATTTGTAATTTTAAAAATAAATTAATTAAGCAGTACATTTTTAGTTTTTCACACCATCCACGATTTCTCTTGGACATTAATTACAACAATTCACTTCTTTTTTCGAAATTAGATAAAAATGGTTCCTTAGATAATATAAGTTAAAGGAAATTTGTATTTTTCATCTCTAAGTTATAGGGTAATTGTAGTATTCGTCTCTAAATGTTGGTCATGGTAACTTTTCGTTGCATATTTTGTCTCTTTACTAATAAAACATTATAAATGAAATTTGTAATTTTAGTATAATTTAGGGATAAAAAATGAGCACGTAAGAACGAAAAATGCAACACCAATGATAATTTAGAGATTAAAAATAAGCACAAACAGCATGACGAATTCTACAATTATCTTATCATTTATAGACAAAAAGTGTAATTTTTTCTATAAGATACGGAGTATATTATAATAGTTCTGCGCAACCCAGGGGTGGGTGGAGAAATAATTGCTTCTTTTATTTCGGGACCAAGCCCTCACATTTTTTTTTTATTTTAACATTTTCGTAGGGTGCATGCCAAACACGTACGGCAGGGGTTATTTAAAAAAAACATCGTAATATAATTTCTTAATAAAACTGGAATTCAGTAATTATATCCATAAAAAAATCGCATACCTAAAGGCCTTTAATAAATTAACCGTATAACAACCACAATTCTTTAATTGATCTTAGAAAATATTTTATTAAAGAAAATAAATTACACTCATTCAAATAATGAATTTTAAGGGATAATAATTTTATTCCATACCAAATGGAATAAGCAAATATGAATTTACAATGTTTCTTCTCCAAACCCAGCATATACTTACTACATAGGCTCGCCAAATAAAATTTATATATCACACATTATATTACAATAATTGAAAAGCTATATAAAGAAACTTTTTAAAATAAGTTCGACTACTCACTTATTTTATAGTTTATTAGTAGCTTAAGCTCTGAAGAACATAGCCATGATCATGATGGTTTTTGTTTAAAAGTCTGAATGTAAGTAAGGATGGTCTGGAAGACGTCATTGGCGATGACGAAAGTTGCAGCAAGGAATGCAATGAGAGTCCAGGGGCTACTGAAATAGGTGTGCTTCCATTCTGTAATCCAAACTCTCCCCTTGTTCTTATAGTGACTCTGAATGTCCCGCTTAACTTGGGCGTAGTAGTGCGGATTTGGCACCAAATCCCTAGATATCTCATTGAATAGCTTCGCCACGTCGTGGTCACTTCCCAGCAGGTTGAACACCACCCCCTTCTTCCTCAGCTCCTTCACGTCTTCCGCGTCGTCGATCAGCGAGTCCATGAAGCTGAGGAAAGAAGAGATCCCGAAATCGTCAGGGCTGTCGGGGCAGGCTTCGTAGGCTACTAAGTTCAAGAACAGGGATTTGCTGGAGTCGTCTATTGTCACCGGGGGAAGGATCAGCCTAGCGTAGTGAAATGAGGAGTTGAGATGAATCTCAGAGAAACAGCGGTTTTTGGCCGGGGAGAAATGGATCCCCACTTTCTTTAGCTCCGTGGCGGAGCGATAAGAGAACCATTCATCTCCCCCTTTAGCTTCCCCAGATCGTCCTGAACCAGTTGCAGAAGTGCATTTGATTAATCGGCGTCTTAGAAGCTCCAGGAGATGGGCGGGAGGTGAGGAGTCTTGGTGGACTGGTCCTTCTGCTGGGTCGGCGTTTGGAAAGCACAAATCTCGAATCAGATTTTTTATGTTCGTAATCCATCCGGATTCTCTCTTGTGAGGCGGATCTGGGCGGAGCCTTTTGATGAATTTGTTTATCATTTTCATTCCTTCTTCGTTGTCATTGAATCTGCAGCTTATTAGCGCCTGGAGCACTTGGAAGGGCAGTTGATTCTCCAGCAACAGAAGATCGCCTCGTACGAATGCTATGTCGTCGCTCTTCATCTTCATTTCCCCGCCTTTGCCGCCGACCGTGCTGTGAATGTACTGGAGAACAAAGCAGCCGTCCACGAACATCATGCGCGCAAACGTTGTGTGGTCGTACTGTTCTGTCAGGCCATCGGCGTAACACGTTCTGGCGCTCTCTGATATCTCTGCTACTCTGTCGTACACCTTATTCATATCTATGCCTTTTTCCTTATAGCACGCTTCGGCGAATTTCCGCGTGAGGTGTCTCTTGAATTTCTCCATTTCCCGAAGCTCCTCATTGCCGTGGTGGATTGGGCCAATGGAGACCACCAGGGGATCGTAGTAGCTTTTGTGATTGTCCTGTGTAATCTTGCGCCGCCGTTCCGGAACCTTCTGAATCTTTGGGTGATTCCCTTCAGTGGGGAAGCCATGATGTTTCTCGGTTTCTAAACATCTAAGCCAATCGTTGTCGCTGCTTGTCCTTGTATGACAGGATCTGCATGGATCTAATTGGTTGATGAGAATGCTTAGCTCATCACAATGACGACGACTGTGATCATTATTTCCAGCTCTTCGAATCACAGTCCTCCTTGCTTGCACCTCTTCTGTCACCACAACCTCCTCGCCGGTAGCCATTTTCAGTGGAATATATATAAGGTAATAATTGCCTATTATGCAATTAGAAAACAACCAAATATATGGCTATATATATATATATATATATATATATATTCTTCCATCTTTAACAAAGTGCCTTCCAAAAGAAATTCCTTAATAAGGTAATTCTTTTCCAAAACCTTAAGCAAGGAACCAGATAAAGAAATAAAGTTAGTTGAAGGATGACAAAAAAAGACAAAGGAACCAACAGATCCTAGGCAACAAATCGGGAGCTGCATGCTTTTGATGATAAAAGATGAATTAAAAAGAAAGAAAGAAATTAACATGCGTATGGTGCTTTTAATTTGACGATCAGTTATTGTACAGCTCGCTTGTCAATATTTGCTTACATGTTGATGTTATAATAATACACTTGGTACTTTATGGATACCCTCTATTGTTTTTATTATGGTTATACTTATATTTTGAATATTTTTATAAAGTTTTGAGGTATACCGTATACATGATATTTTTTTACATAAAATCTATTCTCTATATATATCTTACTTTTATCTTGTTTTCATGTGCAATTTTTGTCAATTTCAACTTTAATTTACGTATTATTGTTTTTGGTTTTGATGTTTTTTATCCCAATTGACCCACTTAATGTTCCCTTAGCTTACTAATACCCCTGCGGCCCTATTGTGTTTATTTTGTATGTCCCTTGTATTTTATTTTCTTTTACATCAAGGAATCCCAAGGATGATGTCATGTTTAAAGGGTGGGGGAGAAAAAATTGTGTGGATTTTATTTTATTTTTTTAAAATTTTTAGTGCTTAATTGTTTTACTTTGGCAATTGTGGGAGTTATTTTTTCTCATACTTAATTTTGTGCTTTTAAGCTTTGAGTTAAGTTTGTTTGTTTTGTTTTGTTTGTTTGTTTGTCTTCTTTTTTTTTTTTAGAAATAACTTTTCACTGAATTTATTTTAATAATGTAAATAATGTTTAAAAATAATAAAAATAACTATCAAA
>CM008334.1:18997072-19009668 GCA_002525835.2 Ipomoea batatas | reverse complement strand
AGATTCGGCTCTGGTTTGGTTTAGCCTGGATGCTTGCCCCTATTGGTTCTGACTTTGTGATTTCTAGTTATGCTAATGCTTTGAATGTAATGGGTACTTAGCTTGCTGTGAATTTTTGGCATGAAGATTGTGGTTTAATTATTAATTTACAGATGGTTTGCTTGGGATTTTATCCATTATCTATGCTAGGGCTTCTAAGATCTTAATTTGTATCATGTTGTCTCTTTGCCAATAATATAGCCATATATATATATATATATATATATATAATTCTACTTATTATGTTTTTAACAAGACTACTTGCAAGTGGGGTTTTGTTTTTGTACTTATGATTGAAGATGGTGATGATGACATTAAACTAAAGTACGCCTACTATCTTCCAAGGTGTATAATTTAATTAACACCAACGTGGGCAAAATAAAATGGACCTCCAAAAAGTATAGAAAAATTTAAGAGAAAGAAATGAACTTTATATTCTATTAAACAAAACAAATTTCAATGTATTATAACTTTTGATATTTCAATTCTATAGTGAGTATATATAAAGGTACTTATAATGATAGAGAGGTATTCTAAACATTTGCAATTTTAATTTATCAAATTTTTATAATATATAGAAACAAGGATGCATATATTTCTAAAGGCTTTTGAATTTGAATTTTGAAAATAATATGTTCATTCATAATAGTTGTATTGACATTTCATCATTATCCCTGACTTTGAATAAAACTCATCCAATAATGAACATGGCCAAGGTTTTTTGTGATATTTCTTTGATTATTGTTAAGGTAAAACCTATATAATTTATGGTACACTTTTAATAATTCTTAGCTAGGTTGTTAGTGTTATTATTATTGTTGTTGTTGTTGTGCAACTGTGATTGATTATGGGAGATTAGTGGCCTTAATTACCATTAAGGAGAGGTGATTAATGAGAGTAGGTAGTGCTGGAAGGCAAATTATTGTGTGGACCATATTCCACACAGTGCTGTGTAAATCATAACAAGAATGTACATTTTTAATATACTAAAGTTACATTATTTGTGTATTTAATGTACATCATACAAAATAATGTACTTTCAGTACTCAAATAATATACTTTTCGTGAATAAAATAACGGCAACATGCAATCAGCAACGAATGATCACAAATTGCAGAAATGTTAAACCAACATGAGATTCTTAAAAGAGCCTTGGAAGAACTAGACAACGTTGTGGGAGAGAAAAACTACTACAAGAATCTCATCTTTCTAAGCTCAACTACATTAACACATGTTTAAAGGAAGCGTTTCGAGTTCATCCATTATTAGCTTTTGTTCCACTACACTTGTGTTTTTATAACACAACTATGTCCAATTATTTCATTCTCAAGTCAGGTTTAACTAGGCCTTAATTAGGTCATAGAGGCCTGGCATTGGCAAATTTACTATGGATCATGGTCTATGTAGCAATATGGGCCATGAAGTATGTATCATTTATATTATACTTTAGTTAGTTTCATTTGACAATATTGCTAATTTGCTATGTTTTTTAATTTCAATTTTCACATACTAGTTTCATTATAGCAAATACCAAAGCATCATTTTAATTCTACTACAGTTTCATTTAACAATATACATTATTACATGACCTCAATTTTTTTGTTTCATTTTTCACAAATACTATTTTAATTATAGTAATGCTGAAGTATTATTTTAATTACACTTCACGTCCACTTGACAATATATGTTATTGTATAACTCTAGATTTTAGTTTTATTTTTCACGCACACTAGTTTCATTATAACAATACTAAAGTATCATTTTAATTCTATTACAGTTTCATTTGACGATCATGGTCCACACAGTGCTGTGTGGACCATTGTCCACTGTATAACAATTGATTCACATTCTTGTGCATGTCATATAGATTGGTCTCCTAAGTCAATTGAATAGTGCAACTGGGTCGCATAAGTAAAAAAAGCTTCATTCAAGTTCTTTAAACCAACGAAATTGTTCAATTAAATCCAAATTGACTTCTTTAGCATGTTAAATCTATTTGGTGTTGACAACGTCCTTTTTTTTAAAATTTTATTTAATTTATTTATTAAAAATTAAAAATATTATTTATTTAAAAAAAACTCATCGACTGTCTGCGCCGAACAACCGGTGGTTGTCTTCAGATGTCCATAGAAGATGGCCATAGCCGTTGAAGGAAGACGACCATGGCCGTCGAAGGAATCTAGATCTAGAACGAGGGTGACGACCATGGATGCCGCCCTCGTTCCAGACAGCCATGGCTATCTTCCTCCGATGGCCAAAGACAGCCATCGGCGGCTATTCTTTTAATAATATTTTAAATTTTTAATAAATAAATAAAAAATTATTTTAAAGAAATAAAATAAAAAGGACATGTGTCAACACTGCATTAATTTAACATGTTAAACAAGTCAATTTGGACTTAATTAAACAATTTTACCATTTTAAGAGACTTGAATGAAACTTTTTTTTTTTTTTTTACTTAGGGGACCTAATTGCACTATTCAATTGACTTAGGGGGTCAATTTGCCCATTTTTTCTTTGCTTGCATTAAAATATCTAGCTATTATCTAACAAGAAGTATTCTATTTTGAAGTCTAGCTACTGGCAGTTAAAAAAAATAAAAAAAGCTACTGGCAGTTCCTTCCTAGCTAGGTTGAGTCTTCACACATTCATTTGTTAATTATCTTAATTTTATCAGATCAATTAATTTAAGAGAGACCTAGCTCTCTTGAGAAGTCAGAAGTCGCACATGTTTGGATTAGATATCTATTCTAACAAACAATGTTTTGAACTCTAGTGTGAGGTAACAAACAATGTTACGTTTTGACCTTCTTGGACAGTTGGGCGGACATATATATATATCTATTCTAACAAACAATGTTTTGAACTCTAGTGTGAGGTAACAAAAAGTTGTTGATTGATTGCACTTTTATTTAGAGTAGCGGTATTTGTATAAAATATTTGCTGAATGTTGTAAAATTGTGATCGTTCAATTGTTGAGTATCTTTTTATATTGCCATAATTTCTCTTCTATTGGGATTATTTGAGTGAATCTTAAATGAAGCATCTTAAACCCCCCAATTTCCCCCATTTTCATAGGAAAAATTGAATTTTTGAAAAGGGTGACTCAAATTCATCACCCAACTCTCGTTGAAGAAAGGAATCATCCAAATACATGCCAATGAATGTGTACATCAAACACTAGCAAGATTCAAACATAAAACCATCCATCAAAAACACATGAATCCTAGGTTAGAGTTCTTCCTTTTTTTTTTTTTTTTTTTTTTTTTTGCAATAATCACAAATTAAGCATCAAGATAGATAATACAACCCTAATTCAAGTCCAGGCCAAAAACTAATTACTCATAATTAAATAGCATAAAAAACACAAAAACACAAGTGATAAACATAAATCTTGCAAATGAAAGAGATAAAGAAAAGAAAGCTCTTCTATTGAAATGGGTGGTAAAATCTTGAAATCTAAGTTAGATTACAAGCTTCAAATATGTTTAGGAATCTAAATCTAAGCCTAACCTAACCTAAAAATATGAAAGAAAGTAAAAGAAAATGACTAGGGTTTGAATGGGGTCGAAAACTAAGTAGAAATGTTGAAATCGTGCTTAAATAGTGAATAAGGGATCAATGACATGGCAACCTTGCTACATGTCCGTGTAGGTGGCCGTTTCCAAGATCAGTAGAAATGATATAATGAATTGTAAATCAGCCAAAAACACACGACCACCTACATGGCCTTGTACCTCTTGCAAGCAAATCTATGCCACTGGACTTCTAGCCGACTTTTTCACCCCAAAACTACTTCATTGGCCTTTGTAGTATTCAACAAAGTTGTAGCCCTTCAAGTTTCCTTTCTAATGGCGCAAGAATCACCTCATTTTCACATTCTTAGGCCGAGATATGGTCAAATAACCAAACAGTGGTAGATTTGGACGAAATCTATAATAAGTTTCGAACTTCAACTTTAAGGACGATTTTGACCCTCTTGGCTTCCTTTTTACGCTTTAATGTCTTCATAAGAGTTGTAGAATTTTGAGTATTATTTTCAATGACACATGAATCACTTAATTTGGATATTTCTAGGTTGAGATATCGTCCAAATACCTAACAGTGGTCAAAATGAGCGAAAATTGTAACGTCTTGATCTTTTGCTATTCTTTCGTTTTGGTTTGCCTAAATGACCAAGACTACTGGAAAAATCACTCTTTGGCTCTCTTATAAGTGTTGCATCCATCTTCATAGCTTAATATTTGGCCTCTATTTGACTCCAATGCCTACCAAAATGCATGAAAATGCTCATCTTTGCTTCTAATGCTTTCTAACTTATATTCCTTGCAAAATAACACGAATAAACACTAAGTCTCATGAAAATTGAAATTATTAGCAAACAAAATGATCTAATAAAAAGGGAGGAAAACATAGACAAATAAACAGTTATTAGAATTGTTCGCAATTATTCAAAATTTAAAATTCCATAATGCAAATTAAAAATGGTTCAATTTTTCAAGATACAATGGAGGGTTCATTTTTAGATTTAATTTGCTACACATCCGATCGCTCCCTCTCTCTCTTTGCATGCGAGAGAGAACCTCTTTGTTATATAATCCATACTACTCAAATAGTGGAACTATATATTGCAAACCCACATTTATTTTCCAATTTGAGACAAAGGTTATTTAAAACTAAAAGTATCCCCGGCCAACTCTATCCCCCCTCCCCTCTCTGCATGCTAGAGAGAACGTCTATGTTATATAATTCATACTTCTCAAAAAGTGAAATTGTATATATATACTACTGCAAATTCACATTCATTTTTCAATTTGGGACAAAGGTTATTTAAAAGCCTCCTCAACTCTATTTTTCTCAACTCAAATGGGCATATTTTGAAAATCAATTTATCAATTACGACCCATTATCCATTTTATGTGTATAATATATTGAATTAAACATCTCACTTAAAAATCCCAAATCTACGTTAACCCAACTCAAATTGAAAGTAGACTTTATTATTGAAAATTATACTTCAAAATGAAAACTTTAAATAGCAATGCTTAACTACTTTTTCTCAAGACAAATCAACATCTCATATGTTTTAATGCATGCACCAGAGAAAGTCGGCAAACTTCTTGTGGACAAGGGAAGCTGTACGTGAAAGTGTATCGTACGTGTCATGCATAATATATAAAGTAATGGGCATGAAAGTGTATGGTGTCACATATACTGTTATGTTATGACTGTTATAAATGTCCTATACTGTTATAATAGGACTTTTGTGATAATATGTGATTGATGTTATATATTTGGAATCTAATGAAAGCTAAGAGAATTAGCATTCCTCCTGTCACATGCAAACATGTTAGCAATAAATAAACGTGTTCAATATTTATTTCGACTTCTTAAACGACACTAGAAATGGTTAGGAATAAAAGTGGAAAGATTTTGATAAGGTACTATACAATTAATTTAAGTTAATAATGTAGAACCCTCAAAATTTCTTTTTTAAAAGTATTCTCAAATTGTCCAAACAGCAAACAGCAAAGAAATTAAAAATAGTAAAGGAGAAACAAAGAAGGATTTTCACAAATAGTAAGCTATATTGATAGTAAGAGTGTAAGACATCCATACTGTAAGCAATAATGCAAGACTTAAGATGGTAAGGGAAGTAAATTCAAGCTAACAAGAGAAAACGCAACAAGGTAGTCAGACTGAGACAGTAAAACTCAAAGATGACCTAATAGAGACAAATGATTTTTTTTTTACTGTATCCACTCATTGTCTATGAAATCATGCATATATAAAACGTGTACAATGCCAATAGTCCATGGATATAAAGTAATGGACATGAAAGTTATCTTGTACAAAATTTTTCTTCCTGTACAAAATCATCATGATCTATAAAAGGGGATCATGCTTAGAACAAGGAATCAACTAACCCGTTCAGAAAGTTTTAAGCTAAGATTTGGTACAATAAGCTAGAATGGGGATAATTGATATGCTTTTTATTAGCTTATCATTCTTGTCATCAATCCTTCCTCCAAATGTCCTTACAATTCTGATAATTTCAGTGTTTCTCTCATACAAATGGCTAAGTAACCAAAAAGCTGCTAAGCAATTCCCACTCCCTCCAGGCCCCAAGCCATGGCCTGTAGTGGGATGCTTCCCTCAAATGCTTAGAAACAAGCCGGTTTTCCGGTGGATTCTCAGTCTCATGGAAGAGATGAACACCGAAATCGCTTGCTTCCGCCTTGGGGGAACCAATGTGATTTCAGTAACATCCCCGGAGGTGGCGCGTGAGATACTGAAGAAACAAGACACGATTTTTGGGTCAAGGCCGGCCTGCGCGTCAGCAGAGCTGATAAGCAGTAATTATTTGACCTCCTTCGTTTCCCCTCTGGGCGACCAGTGGAAGAAAATGAGGAGAGTTATTACCTCTCATGTAGTCTCGCCCAACACGCTTAACTGGCTGGGCCACAAGCGAGCCGCGGAAGCCGACCACCTCGTACGCTACATCTACAATCAGTGTAGAAACGCCGCAGGTTGCGGAGTAGTGGATGTGAGGGCGGCGGCGAGACACTTCTGTGGGAATATGGTTAGGCAGATGGTGTTCAGCAAGAGGTTTTTTGGTGCTGGGACGGAAGACGGTGGGCCCGGCGTGGAGGAAGAAGAGCACGTAAATTCCACCTTTGGAGTTCTTGCTTATGTGTATTCTTTTGGGATCTCTGATTACTTACCCTGGCTAAGGATGTTTGATTTGGATGGCCATAGGAAAGCCCTCAAGAAAGCTGTAAAGGGTGTTAGGAAGCACCAAGATCCTGAAGTGGATGCTAGGATTAAGATGTGGAATAATGGGACAAAAACTGAGCAACAAGATATTCTTGACGTTCTTATCAATCTCAAGGATATTGATGGAAGACCATTATTGACATCTGAAGAGATTAAAGCAGAGATTCTTGTAAGTATAATCATACATTCTTTCACGAACACGATTAGGATTTACTACTAGGCCAAATAAATTAAAAGTCAGTGCCACTTTTCAATGGTAGGATATGATCCTGAACTTGACTCTCTGAGCATCTGTCCAATGCATTCTTTTTTATTTCCACTTGTGATCACTCTCACAATTATTTTGGCTTTATATTTGTAGCTTTTTAGCTTTGGATATTAATGATATATACTTCCATATGTATGTTTTGCAGGAACTAATGATAGGAACTTTGGACAATCCATCAAATGCGGCTGAATGGGTATTAGCAGAAATGCTAAGCCAACCTGAGATACTCCGAAAAGTCACAGAAGAACTAGACAACGTTGTCGGAAGAGAAAGACTAGTACAAGAATCTGATCTTCCAAGATTAAACTACCTCAACGCATGTATAAGGGAAACATTTCGCCTTCATCCATTTGGGGATTTTGTTCCTCCACACCTATGTACTTCGGATACAACTGTTTCCAATTATTTTATACCCAAGGGTAGTCATGTCATAATAAGCCGCCCCGGGCTGGGGCGGAACCCTAGGGTCTGGGAAGAGCCTCTCAAGTTCAAGCCAGAGCGCCATCTAAAGAATGACGGGCTTGAAGTGAGCTTTGTTGACCCGGAGTTGAGGATTTTATCATTTAGTACTGGAAGACGAGGATGTCCTGGCGTTCAACTAGGTTCTTTGGTTAGTAGCATGTTGTTGGCTAGGCTTGTGCAAGGATTTGATTGGGTGCAGTGTGGAAGAATTGAGTTAAGGGAGTCGAAACATAATCTCCTTCTAGCACACCCTCTCCATGCACTTGCAAAATCAAGGTTGCCTCACTACATCTACTCATCCTTGGCATAAATTGTAGGTACTATTTTGGATGAGGAGGGACACCTGCAACCGCTATACAATAGTGTGTATGGGATAAATCTTATTATTTTGTGTTCTTAGTCGGCAAAGGATTATAAAAAGATAAACCAGTTTAGGTTATCCATAAAACTATTTTGGGTGCGGAGGGAAACTTGTAACCACTATCTTATGGTGTGCACGTGATAAATCTCACTTTGTGTTCTTAGTCAACAAAGGGTCACAACGAGAACGTTACCCATAAAACTATATGTACTATATATTAATAATTAAAGATGATCAACTTTACCTCTAATTTGTTATACTCTTTCGTAATTTGTATGAATACGTATGTCATGGTTACACACAAAAACTGTATTATTTATGACAAAATTACAAAGTGTCACAAAAGTGTCAGGCAATAAATAATATTCATATCATCAACACAAACTGAGATCATAAATAGATAACTCCATTAGCAGCCCTCACCTTAGGTGTAGGGAATGGTCATATCAAGGAAAGTTTATCAATCATGCTATCAAATTATATCATCAATTAGATGCAAAGACATGCCTATCCCCCTCTTAAATAATAGTCATAGTAAAGATTATCCATAAAGATAATCACACATCTAAGCACAATTATGCGATTAAGGGTGATATTTATGTAAAATGGTCTCACGGGTCTCAGGTCAGATCTTTGATAAACAGTCTAACACCAATTTTTGCTTGTGATAAAAACAATTTTCATAAAAATTCCCGCCTAGTTACACAAAATAATCATTTATTACCTAAATATATGCATATCGAAAAACAGTAAAGAATACTTAGCTCTTCGATGACGATATCGACGCTCCCATTTCCACTGGCATAAACACAAACAACTCCATCACCATCTTAAAATGGTAACCCATTTCCACTTGGCATAAACACAAACAACTCCATCCACCATCTTAAAATGGTGAACATCCCATCCAGTTGCTTCACAAGGAACAAACTGATCGAAAAGGCTAGGATTATATTTAACATTTGATTATCCATTTATCCAGAAGTTGCCTTCATCCATGGCGCAATATTTTTTTGCCTTCATCCATCCTAAAATGGTGACCATCCCATCCACCCATGACACTGATAAAAACAGTCTCCATAGAGGAATTCAATATCCTCGATCTTGAGTGAATTCAGTTTCTTCATCATCAGGGTCAGGGAAATCACCAGACCATCTAAGGATTTTGGAGTCATTTAATTGAACTGATCGAGCCCACACTCACCTTCAATTCCTATCAAAACCATCATTGAACGTCTTATTTCCCTATTGCAAAGGCCGATATGTATTTCCGCAACATAACACCTCCTCGTAACAACATTCTGAACCTCTATGTGTATATACCAGATTATTATTTCCTTGAGTGCATTATTATCATGTGATTACAATGGTAATGATATTTAACAAAATGAATAGGTTCTAGCAGGCAAAACACACTTGAAACACAATTAATTTTGTACAAAACAATGAAAAATCACCATTTCACCAAATAGTG
Organism: Ipomoea batatas; assembly: GCA_002525835.2. Taxonomy (NCBI): domain Eukaryota; kingdom Viridiplantae; phylum Streptophyta; class Magnoliopsida; order Solanales; family Convolvulaceae; genus Ipomoea; species Ipomoea batatas. The sequence goes on along the minus strand of CM008334.1, from coordinate 19,000,287 downwards.
TAAATAAAGTCATGGTGTACCGTTCGCCAGGAATGTAGCACACTCGTATATTTTTTTTTGATGCTTTGTAATGGACAATTAACAACCGAACAAATGTTCTACCCATGTATATTATTTTTTAATAAGAGCATAAAAGGAAATTTTTTAAATCATGCAGCAACTATGTTATCCCAGCCCAAAGGACGAAGTGCACAATGTTCCACAGGACAAATAAAAAAGATAATAAAAGGAAAAAAAGTTTTTAAAAAAAATAAAATTTCAGCATGTAGTTCAAGTCACCTAAAAACCCTATGACCATAATAAATTTACTTGTGTGCTAAAATCGTACTTGCCTATTAAGATAAAACACCACATTAAAACATGGTGATATCAATTCTACAAGTTCAGCCTAAATATGAACTTTGGTACAGAAAAAACAATGCATCATAATGTTTGGTCTTGATGAAACACAAAATCAGTGTTTCTGAAAAGATGTTGACCATTAGGATGTCCAGATCTCTGAGGTAAATCTCATAGCAAGACTAGTAATTTAGAGGAAAACTCATCATAGCATTGGAAAAGGCCCTTCGCTGCATCCATAATAATTTCATTCATCATAGCTAAGAACAATTATTTACTACTCCGTAATAGACAATGAAGATAATGAACTATGGATACTCTCATACTCATTCTTTGTAGATGGAAGAAAATTGCAAACCATACATCAGAGACTTGACATATACCATATGCTAAGTAGCCATCTTACTAGAACATTAAATGCAGGTTAAACAATTGGATCAAAGCACCCAAGCCACCATAAAGAAGAAAAATAATAAACAATTCACCATATTTACAAGGTGTGCCAAAATAACCCAATTAAATATATATATCTAAAACAAATGAAACAAATAATGATCATAAAACCCAATGCCCCATCAAGAAGAATCAAGTGTCAAAATAGCACAATTCACTACATTAAAAATTGGAACACAATTTTTTATCAAGGAACACAGGACTCTCAAAAAGAATCCACACCAATTCACCTTAAAAATACATCACAGTTAATAAAAAATTCAAAATAAAACAATTCAATGAAAGCATACAAGCCTCCACAAAAAAGAATATATAACGATTCACCTTATATATATTGAAGCTCCAAAACACGTAAATAATTACACTGCAAATTAACAGAATCCTATCAATCAATTATACACAATTAATATGCCAGATCTCCTAGGACAATCTCATAGCAAGACTGTCAAAAATTTTGAGAACTCATTAAAGCATTGAAAACAACCCTTCGCTGCATCCATAATTTCAATATACGGGCATTCCTCATCATAGCTAAGAACAATTATTTACCAGTAATCAATGAAGAAAATGAACTTTGGATACTCTCATTCTCAATCTAGGTAGATGGAAGAGAAAATTGCAAACCAGAAATCAGACAACAGGCAAATACCATATGCATATATAGATTATATATCATAAGCAATAATTAAGTTAAATGCCTTGAGTAATTGCTTAATAGCAATCTTACTAGACAATTAAATGCAGGTAAAACAATTGTACTATATATAAAAAGGCATAATAATGATAAAAGCACCCAAGCCTCCATAAAGAAGAAAAATAAAGACAATTCAACTTATTTACGGCAGTGTGCCAAAATAACTCAATTTATATCGAAAACAAAAAGAACAAATAATGATCAAAGAACCCAAAGTCACATCAAAAAGAATCAACAAGAATTAACCAATATGTCAAAATAACACAATTCACTACATCAAAAACAACTGGAACAATTAAAGATCAAAGCACACAAGCCTCGATCAAGAAGAATCCATGACAACTCACCTTATATTAGCAGAGTTTATCAAAACAAAGCAATTCAATAGACCCAAAAATGAAACACTTAATTATCAAAGCACACAAGCCCACACCAGAGAACCAATAACAATTCACATTATATTTTAGCACACTGTCAAGATAACCCAATTCACTATATAAAATAAAAAAATAAAAAAAACAAAAGGACTCCAAAACCCATTAATAATTACTATGAATAAACTTAACACTATAATCAATACTTATACATAGACAAAACCCATAGACAAAAAAGATGTACAATTAAATTTATCAATAGTATTTAGTTAAAGATAAACCCAAGAGAACATATTCTTGAACTTAAAAGACTCACAATAAAGTATCACTTAAAAAACTCACAATAAAGTATCATTAGGTCCAACAATCATTACACTACATTCGAACTAAAAATAATACTTGAAAACGGTGAAAATCATTTTAAAAATGAAAAAAATCACTTTAGAACAATGAAAACCATTTAAAAAATTAAAAAGAACAATTCAAAACACTGAAAGTCATTTTAAAAATAAAAATAACACTTGAAATTGTTGAAAATCATACACAATTCACTTCATTCACTGGAGTGTGTTAAAATAACCCAACTAAATATATAAAAAACAAATGAAAAAATAATAATCAAAGCACACAGACCTGGAGCTCTGGAAAATTCCATAGCAATTTACCAGCATAGTTTATCAAAACAAAACTCCAAAACCCACAAAAAATTACTACAAATTAACAAAAAACCAATACTTCCCACACAAACAAAATACATATACTAAAAGATATAGCATTGAAATTACCAAACAATATTTAGTGAAAGATAAACCTAAGAAAACATAATTACAAATACAAAAGACTCAATACAAATGATCAGGAGGTCTAATAATCGTTACACTCCATTTGAACTAAAAATAATTCTTGAAAAGAAGATAAATTAAAAAAAAAAAACAGTAAAGAACTGAGAACAGTGAATCATTTATAAAACTAAAAAGAATATGTAGAAACACAGAAAGCCATTCTAAAATTCAAAGAGCACTTAAAAAAGCTGGACCATCATTCTAAAAACTTTAAAAAAAAAATAAACACTTAAAAATCTCATTTCAATAACTAAAAAGAACAGATAACATCATTTCAGAAATTAAAAAAAAAAAAACACTTCCACTGAAAATCATACACAACTCACCTTATTAACTGTGAAGTGTGTCAAAATAACCCAATGAATACATCAAAAATAAATTGAACAAAGACTAATCAAAGAACCAAAGTCCCATCAAGAAGAATCAATATAAGCAAATTCACTACATCAAAATAATTGGAGCATTCAAATGATCGAAGAATCAATATAAACAAATTCACTACATCAAAATAGC
>CM008334.1:18859200-18871620 GCA_002525835.2 Ipomoea batatas | reverse complement strand
ATTTACCACAAAACCCGGCTTCTCTTATAAATTATACCATGAATTAAATTTGTTGCAAAGGCTTAACCACCCACTCGTGCCTCTCGGGGTCAAGAGCCGTTACAAAAAGTTGACAAACAAGTGGTGGACACGTGTACCGTTTTAGTTAGGATTTTAATGTAAATGCATTTTTTGTTTATTGGTGGAAGGTAGGTCGAGAAAGTTATGCTCTTAATTCCGTTAATAAATGATTTTGTCTGTTGTAACTCAATCGCGATCTTTAGCTATTTGGAAAGAAGCTTTGGAGGGAATTATTTTAATGTGTTTAAATTCAATTTTAATTATAGTATTCGTACTGTAAGATTGAAAATTTAGAAGTACATTGAATGCCCTTGGGAAAACAAAACATTGGGTTAGTCAAATTTAATCCATGGAGTATGGTAAAGTCAACAATTTGTAATTCGAAAAAAAAATCTATTATTTTATAATATGACATCATATTTAAGTTGTGTAAATAAAACAATAGATGTTGAAAGTACAAAATTATGATATTAAATATATATAGAGACTAGAGAGTCTACATTGTAAGTTGTAACATAGTCTACGTTGGAGCAGTCTTGTAAATGGAGAAACATTGCTATTAGTGGGCTAGATCTATAACTTAAAGAGTCAAGACCAAAAAGTATCAGTTGTTATATGGTGGATCATAGTCCGAAAACGGCAGCGTTTCTTTAAGTAAAGAAACGACAACCATTACATTTTAATAAATTTTGTATTTTTATGTGTGTTCATAACAAAATAAAATTATAGTGTATCTAAAATGAAACTGTGTTGCATATTTGTGTTTATATTGTCAAATAAAAACTGTAATTGAATTGAAACGAAACTGCAATATGTATTCAAATGAAACTGTAGTTATATTGAAATGATATTATAGTTATGTTGTAATGAAACTACACTGTATATAAAATGAAATTGAATAACAGCTTCACATATTTGAGTGTATATTGTCCAATAAAATCGTAGTTGCATTAGAATTATAATTTAGTGATTTTCCAATAAGACTACACTGTGTATAAAATAAAATTCAATAACATGTCTCGCAGTAATAAAACCATTGTATGTATAATATCGAATAAAACCGTAGTTGAAACAAAACGAAACTATAGTTATGATGAAATGAAACTATAATGTATATATATAAAATAAAACTGAATATGTCATACAAACAGAGCTAATTACACGAAATGGACGTCGTTTCTTTTCATTAAAAGAAACGCCACCATTTTGGATCATGGTCCACAATACTGTATCCACAGTAAAATTTGCCAATGTTGGGCCAAGTGATATTATTGGGCCGAATTATTTCCTATTGCCTGACCCAGAAAGAAACACAGCAGCCCTGTACAGAACTACGGATCATGATTATTATGCATCTATGTTGTAAGGATTAATGTAAATACAAAATAGGGTTCATTCTACAAATTTACGGAAATTTTATAAAAACGTTTCACAGTCATTTTTTAAATTTTTTTTAAAAAATTAAATATAATAAACAATTAATATGTATGTATATTCAAAAAAAAAATTAATTTTATACTTATATTCGTATATTTATACTTCCATGTTTCATATCTTACATTGTTCGTTATGCATAGAGACGGATTCATAATGGGGTAGCTGCCCCTTCTCCCCCACCCCCTTCCCTTTATATATATTGTATATATAAGGATTATAAGTTCCATATATATAAACGGTAACAACTAAATATACATAAATTTAACTAATGAATAAAATAGTCTAGATGGTAAGATATATGTTAGTATTTTAAATGTTATAGGTTCGATCCATCCCTGGTGGTGCATATTTCAACTACACTCCTACTTAACCTGTTTGTCCAATTACTGAAAGGGAGGAACCCAAACATGTTGCTTTAGAGATATTTTGAATGGTTATGTATTCCATTCATTAATGCTTTGATCTCCTTTCTGATTTGGTGGAGCTGTGAGTCTGAAAAATCAACTTGCACATCAACTTTCTTAAAACTATTGCTTGTGGAACTATCACATTTATTCCTAAACTAGCTCATTGCTGGAAAGTGTGTGAGGTGCACGATTTTAAACTTCATTGTTGTTGGGTAAAGTTAAGGATCTTAAGAACATCCCAATAGGGGATATTTCCCCTATTATAGGGCTAACTTAGTCCTTTTTATACCACTTAGGCCTTTCCCATTAGTTGCACTTGGCACAATTTTTTTTAAGATAAAAAAATTTAAGCATGTGTTTTTAAACAAATAGGGGTGTTGAAATTTGGAGAGATCTTTCTCCAACAACACTCCCAACTTGTCAGGTTTAAAAATAAAATAAAATAAAATAAAAAACAAAAGGTGAGACGCGTGTGCCTCTCATAGCCAATCAGCGTCCGACTCTGAAATGCTAACTTTGTTTATTGTTTTTTTTTCTTAATGCAACGGCCAAATTCCATTGTTTTTTTTTAATAAATCTCTTTTGTTAAAGGTCTAGCCTCAATGTTCAGTTGGGTTATCATAATTTACATCTCTCCAGACGCTTTGTCGAGCATGGTGTAGGGCCCGTGGGGTTGGAGATTCAACCTTTTGAGAGAAGAAGTGACCGCTTCTCCACTGTTTAAGCAATTCAACTCCTATAAATTTATTTTCTCCTCTCTTTTCATATCCCTTTTCATATTTCTTCTTCTTCTTTTTTTTTTTGCTCAAATACCTTTCGATGTGCATCATTGCCTCATCAATATCTGAATTTGAATCTTGCAATATATACATAAAATGCTAAAGGTGGAGGTCAGAGAGGGAAGGCGATGGTGGTAATGGATTCTATGGAGTATTTCTCCGTAATACCAAATTTTATACTCTTTGTAATTAATATTTATGGACTAATTCCACTTCTAATCTTCTGTCATTAGTAAAATTGTCACTTAAAACAATTAATATTAGTCCCTCGATTATGTCATTGGTCTTCCATCACAATTTTTGGTAAATCTAGCGAGGATAAACTCATTATTATTTTTTCTCACAATACAATTCTAATTTACACATTTAATTGTTATATAAAATCAAAAGAAACTCTAATTTATTTTCATTTCACCAACTTGTAGTGACAAAGGTGAGAAGCTACTCAATGAATAGTAAGTTACAATGTCACAAAAAACAAAGGATTAAAAGTGAAATTAGAGTTCATGTTTATTTACATATCTATCAGGTGGCGCGCACATGCATGTGACTACTAATGTTGAAGTATCCACATGGACAACGGTGCCACTTGTAGGCTGCAAAATCACATGATCAACCTTATCATCATAATACATTAATACAAATGGCCAACAGACCAAATGCCCATTCTGGTTAAAAGGACAGCTATATGATGCTGGGTAGAGTACTCACCTTGCCAATGCAATGCTCCTTCTGTCGGTTATATTGCAATTCCAACCTTTGCCCTATCAGGCATTAATTGAATCACATGAGTATCCAAACCCACCACCAAGATATTCCTTCCATCAAATATCTATCATACGCACATGACATGCCCTCCAACCTGCACCCAATTCTTGTAACAGTACGAACGCAAGACTTGAATTCAACAATATTTCGGCTAAATTTTAATGTGCATTGAACAAAATATCAACAAGAAATAGTGACAGGAAATGTCCAGGGGAAGGCAGCCAGGAAACGAGTCGTTTGAAATACTGAAACAACTCAAACGTTGGAGCAAATTGCATCATCTACTGACTACTGATGGCACAATAATTTTGAAAATAAAATGGAGAAATTCAATGCCATAACAGAAGATTTTGAAGTACACAATCCAATAACAACATACTCAGTATCATCAAATACGGCATTTAAATGGACAGAAGGACAACTCCACACCTACCCAAAACATCCACTCTCCTCCACATCTAGGCATGGCTACTACAGAAACAGACTGGAAGAACCATCCAAATACAGGGGACCAATATTTAAGTCAACACAAATAAGAGCAACAATACATGTAACATCACATAGGATAAGACCGAGCTTTTTAACCATTGCCTTCCTTATCATCAGTGATCAACAAGCTTCTTCCTCTTCGTCCTCGTACTCACATTCCTCATCAGCAGTGGCATCCTGGTACTGCTGGTACTCTGAAACAAGATCATTCATATTGCTCTCAGCTTCAGTGAACTCCATCTCATCCATTCCCTCGCCAGTGTACCAATGCAAGAAAGCCTTTCTCCTGAACATGGCAGTGAACTGCTCACTAACCCTCCTGAACATTTCCTGAATGGATGTTGAGTTACCAACAAAGGTAGATGCCATTGAGAGCCCTCTAGGAGGGATATCACACACACTCGACTTCACATTGTTTGGAATCCACTCAACAAAGTAAGAGGAGTTCTTGTTTTGCACATTGATCATCTGTTCATCCACTTCCTTGGTGCTCATTTTGCCCCTGAACATTGCTGAGGCAGTGAGATAACGTCCATGGCGAGGATCAGCAGCACACATCATGTTCTTGGCATCCCACATTTGCTGGGTAAGCTCAGGAACTGTAAGGGCACGGTATTGCTGGGATCCTCGAGAAGTGAGAGGAGCAAACCCCACCATAAAGAAGTGCAAACGAGGGAAGGGAATCAAGTTGACAGCAAGCTTCCGGAGATCAGAGTTGAGTTGCCCAGGGAACCTGAGGCAGCAGGTCACCCCACTCATTGTTGCAGAAATCAAGTGATTCAGATCACCAACTAAAAAAGCAGAAAAAGGGATTAGTGATGAAAAAAAGGATCTGCACAAAGAAAGGCAACATCAACAGTGGTATCCCAACTAATATGCAGGTCTAACAAATATGGAATAACTTAAATCACAGCCCTTGTATGCAGAATAACCCACAAGACCATTATGATTCTAAGCCTTTAACTGAATATTATCTTCAACAAAACCATCACATTTTCACTATTTATGTAATGCCGAGAACAGAAGAACCCATCAACATGCAGCAATTAGTAATAAGCCACCTAATGGATATTTTGACAAACTTTAAAGCCACACACTACAAGATATTGAATACTATTAAATGTAAGAAGTATACTCACAGCTGGGAGTGGTGAGTTTCAGAGTCCTGAAACATATGTCATATAAAGCTTCATTGTCAAGCACCATGCACTCATCAGCATTCTCTACAAGCTGATGCACTGAGAGTGTGGCATTATATGGTTCAACCACTGTATCTGAAACCTTAGGTGAAGGGAATACAGAGAATGTGAGCATCATTCTGTCAGGGTATTCCTCCCGGATCTTTGAGATCAGCAATGTTCCCATACCAGAACCCGTTCCACCACCAAGAGAGTGGCAGACCTGGAACCCTGCAAATTGTGAACCAACAATGCATTAAAGGTGAGAAACAACTTCAGTGCTCACAACAAAGACAAAGACTAACAAAAGAAAGCAGTTAATTACCTTGAAGGCAGTCACAGTTCTCAGCCTCCTTCCTCACAACATCAAGAACTGAATCAATAAGCTCTGCACCCTCGGTGTAATGCCCTTTAGCCCAGTTGTTGCCAGCACCAGACTGACCAAACACAAAGTTATCAGGCCTGAAGATCTGTCCGTAAGGGCCAGTCCTAACACTATCCATTGTGCCGGGCTCCAGATCCATGAGCACTGCACGAGGGACAAACCTTCCACAGGAAGCCTCATTGTAATACACATTGACACGCTCCAACTGCAAATCAGAAGTCCCACAGTAGCGTCCTGTTGGGTCTATGCCATGTTCATCACAGACAACTTCCCAGAATTTGGATCCAATCTGGTTTCCGCACTGCCCACCTTGAACATGGAGGATTTCTCTCATTTTTCCTGAAATTTGGTAGATAAAACAATTACACACTAAAAAAAATTAATCAATAAGCAAGAATGCATGATATGCACCTAAATTCAAACTTGAACAGAACACAAAGTTTAGGGCATTATCAATAATACATAAATGTATACAAATCTCCGAACTAATACCAGTAACTTCTATCAGATTTCACAATTTACAAGTGTGAAATCAGATTTTCCATATCCATCAACAGAATTACATACAACTCATAGCGAAGTATCAATCGTTTTGTTATCAAATTTACAGATCTGACCAAATCTACCAGAACAAAGCAGATTAAACTACAGGGCTCTAAAACCGTATTTTGAATTTTAAATGTTGGAACGAAAAAAAAAACATTCAGATCCAAAAACCTACAAACAGTAGAATTTCGCAGAAATACAAAACCACCGACGACTGAAACCAGACGCATATACAGAGTAAAACACAACAAAAAACGTATCCGATAAATCAACAAGACACCTCCAGATCTAGAGAGCTGTTATGCATCAAATCTCTCATCATTTACACAGGATATCATAATAACAACTAAGAAGGAGCAAACTATAGAACATTGCAAATCGAAATCGCATCTTCCAACATCCATTACGAACCGACAGAGAAGCAATGAGTTCAAAAAGCGATTGCAATTTGCAAGTACACAAACACGCGAAATGCAGGAAAATACACAGATCTACGAGTACAGAATGAGGAGAGATTACCTTAGCGAGTTTGAACTTAGCCGGAGGAGATTCGAATACCGATCGAGAGATAAATGTCGCTCGATCGGAAGTCTAGAGAGGGAGAGAGAGTGAGTGAAATGGAGCGGTGGAGTGTGAGGAGAGTGAGAACCTATTGAGCATTTCTTATACAAGGAAGCGGATAGATCTACCGGCTGGAATCGTTTCCCTCCTATTTTCGGTGGGCCATTAGATGCCGTTGGATGGTGGGAGTGGACGGTTCAGATGGTGCTGGCCACAGGCAATTAGTGGGGAGATTTTTAAAACAAACAAATAATAAAAAAAAATACTCCGTAAGAAATAGCGGAGATAGTTTGTCTGACCGACTTGCCCTCTGTTAAATGACAGGAATATCCCCCTGTGCCGGATTTGCTTCCACTCTCTTAAACTGGTCAAAAGGCATTTTTGCCTTTGTCCTAAACTTATATTGCTAATTTGCTATAATTTTAAATTTTTTATTTTACAACTCATATTGTCAAATCTTGTCATACTATATTTTGAAAATCTCCCGAAATACATAAAGAGGTAAATCTCAATATATTTTTCCCACTTGTTGAGATTACACTCCCTTAATTTTTTAGTAATTAATTTATTACCTCAAGTGCTTTCAAATTTTATAAAATCACCATTGAATTAATAATTTTTATTTTAAAATTATACTACATTCATTCTCATTTTATTCTCTACTTCCTAATATGTTACATTCTTTTTTATGCCAATGACCTTGTGATTTAGTAGCTCGAATTTTTTTTGCTTCAGATACTACATCGTAATGAGTTAGTATCACTCATAAAATTAAAAAAAAACTAGAGTGCAATTAATATTTTATATGCTGATGTTTTCTTTATTCGTCCAAATCCACATTGTAAGATATATATATATATATATATATATATATAGTTTTACATCTTACAATTATTAAGGAATATCAAAATTTTATGTTGTTGTGATATTAATAATTAATAATATTGAAGTACTTTTTTTTTTACTTTGGTTTAATTCACTTAATTTTTAGAGATATTTAAACTTCTTTTAATATTAAAGTAGAAAAACATTTATTTGTATGGCTTACATTTTGTCTTGCACCATGAATAGATTTTAGCAACAAAACAGAGAATAAACATATACACGTTTACAAAATGCATGCAAATATATATAGCCATATAGGTCAAATCAACTTTTGTTTATTTATGTGAATCACATATTTCATACAAGTGATAGTCAATTAATATGAAAAAAAAAATGTACATAAGTGGGTTTATCTAATGTATGTCCGGCCTCAAGCAACAATTGTGAGTTTCTCTCGTCGTCCAAAAAAAATGAACTAATAAACAAAGGAATTAAATTTGCAATTGAAACTCTAATTTGAAAACAAACATTAGGTTATAATTTATATATAGCCAAGGTATCATTTGTTTTTCTTTCTAAAAAAAAAAAAGAAATTTATTCCGTTAACAAAATAGTAAAATCATAAGTTACAAACGTTAGAAGAATGTTAAATTTCTCAATTTATTTCAATTATATAATTTTGTTTTGTTATAAGAAATTCATGACATTGTTAAAATGGAAAACAAACGAACCAAGTATGTTATTTTTTCATGAAATCAATATCGGCATATATAAAACAACAACGTTTAAGACAAATAATTGATCAAAGTATCATGTATCTCAAATAATTCAAAACCCATGCTTCGTTAGCAAGGCAATGCTACTTCTCATCCTCCTCAATCTTCATCCTTCTCAGGGCCACTGGTCCTTTCCCCACCATTAATTAACTATACAAAAGTAAGTTGCCAAGTTAAGTTAAACAAAAAAAAAAAGGTTAGGGGTTCTTTTCCGAGCTTTTATAATTGGCCACCTTATTAAAAAGCTGAAGTTGCAAAGGAATGTAAAAAAGCTGCAATTATTTTTGGACATGATCAAAGTTATCGACACCAAGTCGATTGGATTTGTTGAAAAAATAAGGTGAAAGCGGTGTTTTGAGTAGTGTTCATCAGTAATGATTTGGGTTGATCAAAGTAGATTTAAATTTTTAACTTTTCTTAAATAAAAGGTTTAATTTACTGTATTTTACACCAAATCGGGTAATTGGTGAATGATAAATTAATTCTTTAAACATATTCATTGAATTGGAAAAAAAAATGTAGCTTTGGAGGTGATAGGGAATATGCCCCTAATATACCGTTTTACGAATACTATACATATATTCAATGTACTATACGGGTATTAGCCTATAAAAGGGACCTTAATTAGTCCTACATGAACGAGACTTTTTCCCCTTCTCTCCTTCTCTCTAACAAGACCCAATATGAGATTTCTCTAGTCTCTTTAGCATATTGAAGTGCAATGAATAAAATGGCTTCCTTTGATTTAAATTCTCCAATGATCTTTATACTTTATATACATTGTTATACACTAGAATACAAGAAGGAATTAATCCTTATCAGGAGGACTTTCAAGTAATATTTGTCACACAATGATAAAGTATGTGGTTTGCACTAGCATACGTATAATTTGACTAAAAAAAAAATTGAATTATATAGTATTGATACTCTCTCTTGCACATAGACCCATAGGAGATGCGTTAAATAGTACTCCATATTTAAGTGGGGTTATAATTTTGAATTTTGAGATTTAAATTTGAATGTCATAAATGTTATAGTATATGAATTAACGAGAATTTATAGAATCAATTTTTTTAGAAAATGTATTTCAAATATTTTGTGAAAATTTTTTACAGGGTAAAAACTGACATGCATTAATCAAAAGATTAGTCGTTTTTTTTTTCAAAAAAAACAAAACAAAACAAAACAAAACATAGTACTGGATACAAGGATTGCATGGTCATAAACTCATAATAGCAGGGGTCCATTGTGACCTGGTGTCATTACACAATCTCGTTCATGGGATTCTCCAAACTTTAAGGGCAAAAGAGTCAAAGGGGTACAAAATAAAAAAGTGTATTCTGTAATTTCAATTTTCTGGAATCTAGTGTAATTACGGTATTGTAATACAGAACAACCATTAAAATTTTAAAATAAATAAAAATATCTTTGTTTTTAATTTTCTTTTTCCATCAATTCAATAACAATCGCAACATCTTAGACGTATACCAGACGCTCCGGTGTTATTGAAATACAACAATTTTAAAAAACATATTTGTGTATGTTGATGGTATTGAAAAATACTATTTAAACTCATAAATTTTACTCCCTTCTTTTATTTTCTTGTTTAAAATTGATAAAAATATATTATCATCTCTTGTCATATCAACGAGTAAAAAAATGTGGGAGTATAGATTATGAGTCCATGTTGTAGAATATTGTATATTTGTATATTAAGACAACAAAGTTTTACGTGTCCAAGTCTTGTTATATATTTGTGTAATTGGGATGAAATATTTGATTTTTAAGAACTTTTTTTACCGTATATGTTTCATATGTTACTAAAAGATTGCATGTGTTAGAGTATAGTGGAGTGAATCGAATATATTGGACCCAAACTAGGTTCGCTATGTAAATAGTTAAGTACAGTACACAAGTAATTTTGTAAATATATCATAAATTGTGATTACATATAAATATTATATTTGTAATGTTAGATATATGATAATCACATTTAATAACATAATTATTTCATTTTTGTGGGCATAGACACACTATCAAAATACATAAATTATGTATTGTTCTTTCGTTTATGTCTTTACTCCTGATTTATTAAACTCGTATTTCTCAACAAAACATATTAGGATGATGAATTTGATATAAGATGTTTGGATTTTTGGGGAATGAGGGAAGTCCACCATGTGTACTAGTTAGATTTTATTTTGTTTGGGAGAAGATTTTATTTTGTTTTTTTGGGAGAAGAATATTTTATTTTGTTATATAATATTGAAAATGACATGACATTTAAGGTAGTTAACCATATTAATCAATAGTATGTATGTAAGCTTAATGGTTAAAATTAACAAAATTTATTGTTGAAATAATTGTGCCTATTCTAATTCAATTAGCGTAATCCAATTATTATTTACTCCGCATTAAATTAAATAAAGCGACTCATCAAGACTCAAACATTTAAAACGCATGCTTCATATAGCACCATTGGCAGTAAATGTGTTAATACATGAGGAGCCATAACCTTAACACATGTAGTGAGAAGTTATATATATAGGATTCGCTAAATGTAGTTAACTTGTTTGTTGACTATGATTATAATTTTAAAGGCATACACTTGCATGTATATAATCAAGGCATTGTAATAGAAATTGTATTCACTATTTACTAGTGATAAATATTATAATACTTATAACTGAAATTGTAATAGTTATACGTTAATATTTTTTCAACTTAACATTATCTTGCACAAGTTTTTACCATTTTCTTAAGCTCATATTTTGATCTTAAAAATGAAGTCACGCGCTGCAAAGGGAGTGTGAAAGCGGCATGTTAAGTAGGAAAGAAAGAGACAAAGAATAGTATAGTAATGACAGGGCACATGAGATAACGTTGTCGGCATGTGGGCTGCCAGCCCATTCAAATCTGTTTAACAATGGTTAGTTTTTAACTGCACTCTCTGGTTAATAACTTAATACCATTATTTTATAACGCAGATTAACGACTCCCTATTAATCATTTAATTTGAGTGTGCTTACCGTCTTAACCTTGCCTTTTAAAGGAATTCACATCTACTCCAAACACACGAGTTGACATGCGAATTATTGTTGTTGTTATTATTAAACTAATCAACGAAAGAGATGTAAAAACTAATGCCTTTTAATTAGTTGCTAATTAATGAATAATGAACAAATGGAGGATTGTTACTAAAGACTTAATCATACCCATTTGGGTTGGCAGACGGCCGCTGCGCACCTCGTACCAAACTCCCCTTGCGTTCTTATCCGTCCATCATTTCAGTACCACAAGCAATTAAGGTTTTTATAAGCATAATTCAAGATTAAATGTGAAATTTGATGATAAATTATACTTTTTTTTCTATATAAAATGTATTTATAATTATTGAGCATTGTATAAGTTTTCCATGTATCTTAAAATCAATAAAGGTTGTGTGGAGAAATCTTATTCGAGTTGGTCAATAAAATTTTAAATTTAATTATATGTGAGAATTTTTTGTCGGTTGCTAGCTTCACGGTAAATCAATTAAAAGTTGATCGGGACAACTTTATTTGAGATAGTCAAGCAGTAGCAATCGACATAGCAATTACAAGATTTCAACTCTGATTTTTTGTAAGAGTCACCTATCGTCTCCTCTAGATTCACCGTGAATCAAAGAAAAGTAGTGCGTGACAGCTTTATTTGAGCTGGTTAAGCAGCATCAATTGACATAGTAATTACAAGATTTTAAGTTTGATTTCTTGTAGGAATCACTTATCGGTGCCTTTGGATTCACCGTGACTCAAAGAAAAGTTGTGCGTGGCAACTTTATTTGAGTTGGTTAAGCAGTAGCAATTTACATAATAATTACAATATTTCGAGTTTGATTACTTGTACAAGTCATCTATCGATGCCACTGGATTCACCGTGAATTAAAAAAAAAAAAATTGTGCCGGCCTACTTGGTAGGTTGGGCTAGACCACAGCAACTGGGGCTATATAATAAAACAACCCAAATGTCTATGGCTTTGTAAATTGCAATAGTGGGCCGAAATAAGATTAACAAATTAAACAGGCTAACAACCTTAACTTTCTCGAAAGGCATCAAAAGAAACATTTCCATTTGTAACAATTGGAGTTCAGTAATATACATAAACAAATTGGATGGCATTATGTTCTCTGATTGGATTGATGAACAGGAAGAATAATCCCACTCAGTTTT
>CM008334.1:18837561-18851097 GCA_002525835.2 Ipomoea batatas | reverse complement strand
GGGCATTATCAATAATACATAAATGTATACAAATCTCCGAACTAACACCAGTTACTTCTATCAGATTTCACAATTTACAAGTGCGAAATCAGATTTTCTATATCCATTAACAGAATTACACAAAACTCAAAGCGAAGTATCAATCATTTTGTTATCAAATTTACAGATCTGACCAAATCTACCAGAACAAAGCAGATTAAACTACAGAGCTCTAAAACCGTATTTTGAATTTTAAATGTTGGAACGAGAAAAAGCATTCAGATCCAAAAACCTACAAACAGTAGAAATGCGCAGAAATACAAAACCATCGACGACTGAAACCAGACGCATAAACAGAGTAAAACACAACGAAAAACGTATCCGATAAATCAACTAGACACCTCCAGATCTAGAGAGCTGTTATGCATCAAATCTCTCATCATTTACACAGGATATCATAATAACAACTAAGAAGGAGCAAACTAGAGAACATTGCAAATCGAAATCGCATCTTCCAACATCCATTAAGCACCGACAGAGAAGCAATGAGTTCGAAAAGCGATTGCAAGTACATAAACACGCGAAATGCAGGAGAATACACAGATCTACGAGTACAGAATGAGGAGAGATTACCTTAGCGAGTTTGAACTTAGCCGGAGGAGATTCGAAAACCGATCGAGAGATAAATGTCGCTCGATCGGAAGTCTAGAGAGGGAGTGAAATGGAGCGGTGGAGTGTGAGGAGAGTGAGAACCCAGTGAGCATTTCTTATACAAGGAAGCGGATAGATCTACCGGCTGGAATCGTTTCCCTCCTATTTTCGGTGGGCCATTAGATGCCGTTGGATGGTGGGAGTGGACGGTTCAGATGGTGCTGGCCACAGGCAATTAGTGGGGAGATTTTTAAAACAAACAAATAATAAAAAAATACTCCGTAAGAAATAGCGGAGATATTTTGTCTGACCGACTTGCCCTCTGTTAAATGACAGGAATATCCCCCTGTGCCGGATTTGCTTCCACTCTCTTAAACTGGTCAAAAGGCATTTTTGCCTTTGTCCTAAACTTATATTGCTATAATTTTAAATTTTTTATTTTACAACTCATATTGGCAAATCTTGTCATACTATATTTTGAAAATCTCCCGAAATACATAAAGAGGGAAATCTCAATATATTTTTCCCACTTGTTGAGATTACACTCCCTTAATTTTTTAGTAATTAATTTATTACCTCAAGTGCTTCCAAATTTTATAAAATCACCACTAAATCAAAATTTTTTATTTTAAAAATTTTACTACATTCATTCTCATTTTATTCTCTACTTCCTAATATGTTACATTCTTTCTTATGTCAATGACCTTGTGGTTAAGTAGCACAAAAAGAATTTTTCATATGAAAGGTCATACGTTCGAACTCTAGTGGGTAATATTTTTTTTTTTTTTTGCTTCAGATACTGTATCATAATGAGTTAGTACTTAGTAGCACTCATAAAAAAAAGTAGAGTATAATTAATATTTTATATGCTGATGTTTTCTTTATTTGTCCAAATCCACATCGTAAGATATATATAAAGTTTTACATCTTACAATTATTAAAGAATATCCAAATTTTATGTTGTTGTGATATTAATAATATTGAAGTACTTTTTTCTTTACTTTGGTTTAATTCACTTAATTTTTAGAGATATTTAAACTTCTTTTAATATTAAAGAAGAAACTCATTTATTTGTATGGCTTACATTTTGT
The DNA here is from genome assembly GCA_002525835.2 of Ipomoea batatas. Taxonomy (NCBI): domain Eukaryota; kingdom Viridiplantae; phylum Streptophyta; class Magnoliopsida; order Solanales; family Convolvulaceae; genus Ipomoea; species Ipomoea batatas. The sequence continues at coordinate 18,849,376 of CM008334.1, read as the reverse complement.
CTTGCGCCATGAATAGATTTTAGCAACAAAACAAAGAATAAACATATACACGTTTACAAAATGCATGCAAGTATATATAGGTCAATTCAACTTTTGTTTATTTATGTGAATCACATATTTCATACAAGTGATACCTAATTAATATGAAGAAAAATGTACATAAGTGGGTTTATCTAATATATGTCCTCGAGCAGCAATTGTAAACTGAGTTTCTCTCGTCATCCAGAAAAAAATGAACTAATAAACAATGGAATTAAATTTGCAATTGAAACTCTAATTTGAAAACAAATATTAGGTTAAATTGTATTAACTCTAATTTATATATAGCCAAGGTTGCATTCATTCTAATCATTTGTTTTTCTTTCTCAAAAAAAAAAAAAGAAAAGAAATTTATCCCGTTAATACAATAGTAAAATCATAAGTTACAAACGTTAAGAAGAATGTTAAATCTCTCTATTTATTTCACATTTTTTGTTTTGTTATAAGAAATTCATGACAAATTAATTAAAATGGAGTTGCAACTGATGTTGGGAAAAAATAGCATAAAATGATATTTGTACCACTATATATACCATATCCTTTTAAAGATTAGAGAAGTTGAATTGTATAGCATAGATTCACTCCCTCACGCAGAAGGGAATGCAAATCAGTCATGAGAAATTTATGGTACAACGCTCCTAGCACCAATCCTTTTGTTATTGTGCTTGTTATTTTTCCATGAAATGAATATTATTTTCGTCATATATAACAGCAACGCTTAAGACAAATTATTTATGATATGCATCAACATTATTCATAAAAATGTGCTTTGAAATTGATCAAAGTATCATCTCAAATACTCCGTAATTCAGAACTCATGCTTCGTTAGCAAGGCAATGCTACTTCTCATCCTCCTCAATCTTCATCCTTCTCAGGGCCACTGGTCCTTTCCCCACCATTAATTAATTAATCATACAAAAGTAAGTTGCATGCCAAGTTAAGTTAAACAAAAAAAAAAAAAAGGTTAGGGGTTCTTTTCCGAGCTTTTATAATTGGCCACCTTAAAAAGCTGAAGTTACAAAGGAATGTAAAAAAGCTGCAATTATTTTTGGACATGATCAAAGTTATCGACACCAAGTCGATTGGATTTGTTGAAAAAATAAGGGGAAAGTGGTATTTACGTGGTCATTTTGACATAATGTTTTGACTGGTGTTTATCAGTAATAATTTGGGTTGATCAAAGTAGATTTAAGTTATCAACTTTTCTTAAATAAAAGGTTTAGTTTGTTGTATTTTACACTCAAATCGGATAATTGGTGAATGATAAATTAATTCTCTAAATGTATTTATCGAATTGGGAAAAAATGTAACTTTGAAGGGCTTTCAAGTAATATTTGTCACACAATGAAAAAGCGTATGGTTTGCACTAGCATATACGTAGTATATAATTTGACTTTTAAAAAAATTGGAATTATATGGTATTGAGACTCTCAGTCTCTCTTGCAAATAGACCCATAGGAGATGCGTCAAATAGTACTCTATATTTAAGTGGGGTTATAATTTTGAATTTTGAAATTTAAATTTGAAGGTCATAAATGTTATAATGCATAACGAGTTAACGAGAAATTATAGAATCAATTTTTTTAGAAAATGTATTTCAAATATTTTGTGAAAAATTCTTACAGGGAAAAAAGTGACATGCATTAATCAAAAGATTAAAAGATTAGTCGTTTTGTTTTCCCAAAAAAAAAAAAAAAAATTAACATAGTACTGGATATAAGGATTGCATGGTCATAAACTCATAATAGCAGGGGTCCAATGTGACCTGGTGTCGTTACACAATCTACCATTCATGGGATTCTCCAAACTTTAAGGGCAAAAGGGTCAAAGGGGTACAAAATAAAAAAGTGTATTCTGTAATTTCAATTTTCTGGAATCTAGTGAAATTACCATCATGTAATAGAGAACAACCATTAAAAATTTAAAATAAATAAAAATATCTTTGTTTTTAATTTTTTTCCCATCAATTCAATAACAGTCGCAACATCTTAGACGTATACCAGACGCTCCGGTGTTATTGAAATACAACAATTTTTTTAAAAATATTTTTGTAAGTTGATAGTACAGGAAAATACTATTTAAACTCCTAAATTTTACTTCATTCATTTTCTTTCTTATTTAAAATTGATAAAAATAGATTATCATCTCTTGTCATATCAACGAGTAAAAAAATGTGGGAGTATAGATTAGGGATGATGAATTTGATATAAGATGTTTGGATTTTTTTGGGAATGAGGGAAGTCCACCATGTGTACTAGTTAGATTTCATTTTGTTTGGGAGAAGATTTTATTTTGTTTTGTTGGGAGAAGAATATTTTATTTTGTTATATAATATTGAAAATGACATGACATTTAAGGTAGTTAACCATATTAATCAATAGTATGTATGTAACTTTAATGGTTAAAATTAACAAAATTTATTGTTGAAATAATTGTGTCTATTCTAATTCAATTAGCGTAATCCAATTATTATTTACTCCGTATTAAATTAAATAAAGCGACTCATCAATACTCAAACATTTAAAACGCATGCTTTATATAGCACCATTGCCAATAAATGTGTTAATACATGAGGAGCCATAACCTTAACACATGTAGTGAGAAGTTATATATATAGGATTCGCTAAATGTACTTAACTTGTTTATTGACTATTATTATAATTTCAAAGGCATACACTTGGATGTATATAGTCAAGGCATTGTAATAGAAGTTGTATTCACTATTTATTAGTGATAAATATTGTAATACTTATAACTGAAATTATAATAGTTACACGCTCATATTTTTTCAACTTAACATTATCTTGCACAAGTTTTTACTATTTTCTTAAGCTCATATTTCGATCTTAAAAAATGAAGTCACGCGCGGCAAAGGGAGTGGGAAGGCGGCATGTTAAGTAGGAAAGAAAGAGACAAAGAATATTATAGTAATGACAAGGCACATGAGATAACGTTGTCGGCATGTGGGCTGCCAGCCCATTCAAATCTGTTTAACAATGGTTAGTTTTTTACTGCACTCTCTGGTTAATTAATACCATTATTTTAAAACGCATATTAACGACTCCCAATTAATCATTTAATTTGAGTGTGATTACCGTCTTAACCTTGCCTTTTAAAGGAATTCACATCTACTCCAAACACACGATTTGACATGCCAATTATTATTGTTGTTGTTATTATTAAAGTAATCAACGAAAGAGATGTAAAAACCAATGCCTTTTAATTAGTTGCTAATTAATGAATAATGAACAAATGGAGGATTGTTACTAAAGACTTAATCATACCCATTTGGGTTGGCAGACGGCCGTTGCGCACCTCGTACCAAACCCCCCCTTGCGTTCTTATCCGTCCATCATTTCAATAGCACAAGCAAGCTTTTTATAAGCATAATTCGAGATTTAATGTGTAATTTGATGATAAATTATACTTTTTCTATATATAATGTATTTATAATTATTGAGCATTGTATAAGTTTTTCATATATCTTAAAATCAAGAAAGGTTGTGTGGAGAAATTTTATTTGAGTAGGTCAATCAATGAAAAGTTGTTCGGGACAACTTTATTTGAGCTAGTCAAGCAGTAGCAATTGACATAGTAATTACAATATTTCAACTTTGATTTTTTTTTTTGTAGGAATCACCTATCGTCGCCTATAGATTCACTGTGAATTAAAGAAAAGTAGTGCGTGACAGCTTTATTTGAGCTGGTTAAGCAGCAACAATTGACATAGTAATTACAAGATTTTAAGTTTGATTTATTGTAGGAATCACTTATCGGTGCCTCTGGATTCACCGTGAATCAAAGAAAAGTTGTGCGTGGCAACTTTATTTGAGTTGGTTAAGCAGTAGCAATTTACATAATAATTACAATATTTCAAGTTTGATTACTTGTACAAGTCATCTATCGACGCCACTGGATTCACCGTGAATTTAAAAAATAAAAAATAAATTGTGCGGGGTACTTGAATTGGTAGGTTGGGCTAGACCACAGCAACTGGGGCTATATAATAAAACAACCCAAATGTCTATGGCTTTGTAAATTGCAATAGTGGGCCGAAATAAGATTAACAAATTAAACAGGCTAACAAGGAACAACCCAAACCTTAACTTTCTCGAAAGGCATCAAAAGAAACATTTCCATTTGTAACAATTGGAGTTCAGTAATATACATAAACAAATTGGATGGCATTATGTTCTCTGATTGGATTGATGAACAGGAAGAATAATCCCACTCAGTTTTACACCTCCTGAGAAGCCTGCAAAAGGCCCCTCTTATACATAATAATAATAATAATAATAATAATAATAAAGAAAGAAAGAAAGAAAGAAAAGGTCACTGTTAAAATCTGGTCCGGTTCGGTCCAGCCCCCTTTTGCTGGGCTAGCCCGTCAAAATTGTAAGAGACTGGAATCCCTAATCCCCAATTACCCAAATGTGGAACCCATAGAATTGCGCCTGGACAGAAAGAAATTCAGAACCCCAATTCTTCGTTTTGCTCAAGTGTTGATTTTTCTTTTTTCGAGTCCTAGGGCTTAGCGGACGTAGCTCCAGCGTTCCACACTCCACAGAGATGGTAATAGGTCTTTTTTTGTGACATAGATCTTGCTTTCAACGAGTTTTCTTTCCGATTCAATCATAAGTAATGAAAGTCTAATAATTTTTTCTAACTTTTAGCTTTCTGCTCCTGCGGTTTATGTCTGATTTGTGAAATTTTTTATTTTATTTATACATGTATTGTGAGCTGGGCTTTCCTTGTTTTCGATCTTTGTCAATTCTGGCAGTGAAATTTTGGTCTTCTATTAATTTTTCATCGTTTATAACCTCTAATCAATTCCCTTCCCACAATGTTTGATGTTTTTTTTTTGTTATTCTTACTGAATGATGTCGAGTTCAACGTTTATCCATTTTGGGTCTCCCCAGTATCTGCTGTATTTGCCCCACTCAGTGGTAGTTGGGGGAAGGAGGAATGTTAGCAGGTGAAATGGGGCTGCTGATAGCTAACTTATCTATCAGATTGCTCTGGCAAAGCTCTGGAAAAATGTAAAGCTGAACTCTTCTGTGCTCCTTGGCTGAAGCAAGAGGAGCACTTATTTAATTAAGTGGCCAAAAATTAGGGCTAACTTATAGAAGTACTTCATCTCATATTGTAGGCATATTAAGTGGACTGCATATTTTAGGTATAATAAGTTGGTTTGTGCTCATGATGATTATTGGTCTTTGTATTGTATGGAAGCAGCCAACTTTTTATGATTATGTTTTGTGTAATTTGAATTTTGCAGACGACCCCGTTGATTGCAGGAGTTGCTATTGCTGCTGCTGCTTATGCTGGTAGGTATGGAATTCTAGCATGGCAAGCTTTCAAGGCAAGGCCACCAGCTGCGAGAATGCGGAAATTTTATGAAGGAGGTTTCCAACCTAAAATGACAAGAAGAGAAGCAGCTCTTATTCTCGGAGTCAGGTATGCCCTCTGTGCCTGTGTCCTTTTTACCTATACATAATACCTAAAGTTTCTCTGGCAACTTACTTTTGGTTTTCCGGCCTTTACCTGTACCTTAAACCTCCCCTCTAGCATTTCTACATTATGCCTTTAATTGTGGCCTGATGATGTGCTTTTGAGTTTGCTTTCCATTTGTTATCATGGGCCAAGAATGTTGAATATTTTCTAACCATTTCATTCATTCATATTTGTTGTCTGAGATGCTTCATTTTAAGATTTCCCTGGGTGGTTGGTGGTTGGTGGTTGGTGGTTGTGGGAAATGCACTAGATCAACGGTTCCTTACTAATACTCCGTAATCAAGAATGATGGAAGAGCATTCTGAATGATATCTAGTTATATAATGAAAAGAAAGACAACGGTTGCCTGTCTGTTTGCATTTCGTTGTTCATTTGGATCTCGTTATTCATTCTTGTTGCATATCTCGTACTATTTTTTGCTTCCTGTTTAGAAATAGATAGATATTGACATCCAAAAATTTGTATACTTTGTTTTTCGTACTAGCTCATTCGACAAGCTGTGTAGTTTATGCATCTATCGTACCAAGCAATATATATTTACTTCTTTTCAACAATGTCACCAGAGAAAGCACTCCCACGGATAAAGTGAAGGAGGCTCATAGGAGGGTAATGGTGGCTAACCATCCAGACGCAGGCGGTAGCCATTATCTCGCATCTAAAATAAACGAAGCCAAGGATGTGCTTCTTGGGAAGACAAAAAGTAGTGGATCTGCATTTTGATTTAGCCAGATATTAATCAATTCTTTTAAAAGACTAGTGAATCACAAAATCTCTATCCCTGGAGCATCCAGAGTACCACATGTTCATCAAACCTCTCCGGCAATTATATACTGAAATTTTTTGGCTCTGTATCTGCCATCTGGCTTCAAGAATTAATCAGAAAGGTTACTAGGTCTTTCCCTTAGATGGGTTTGTTGAATTAGGAAGAAAAATTTTTCTTCACCCCAGGATGCGATTATGTTTTCTGCTTTGTATACTCTGTATCCCCTAGGTTTGAATGCAATTCATGGTTGCCTAAGGACTTATATGTAATAAATTGTTTACCTGAACTTGTCTTCTGTGAAATGTAACAGTTTTGTCCTCTATATGGTGCCATATTTTCATCCCCATTGTTATTTACTTCGATTTACATGAAAACCTGCAATTTTACCCAAATATGTCCTTAGTGTAAAGCTCGTTTTGTGATTTTGTGACACTAGCCAATACAAGATAAGTAGGAAAGTCAGTAAAAGATAAGATCTAGCTCAAACTAAAAAGTTCAATAGCCACGAATTATTATTATAATTGTTGTACTAAACATCAAGAATGTAAATATTGGTAAGCAAATATTAGAGTATAATATGATTATGTTGGATTGAAGTGGAGTGTGAATTGGTAGAAGAATGGAATTGGAGTATGTAGTCAAAGGTGAAGTGGGAAAGAATATAGGTTTGTATGTAGGTAGGATGGGGAATCATAATGGCGAAGGAGCATTGAGACTGGGGCTCTCTCTCGCCTTGTTTTTTTGTTGGGTTTTGTTTGGACATTTACTGTGGAGAATGCTTTCAATTATTCCCCTCTGACCTTCACCTCATCATCTTGCCTACAACACCCTTGTTAAATTAAATATATTAAAATATAAATAAATATAACGTAAATTTAGTATAGTGTGATATTATTTTATGGAAGTGTCCTTTTCCATGAAGTTCTGTAAATCCATAACTGGTTAGGGAATATCGTAGTGTCAATATCTTTCTCGACATTGACAATGAGAGTTTTTATTTTGTCACATAATTTTTTTGGGGGGGTTTTAGGAAGTGAAAATTAATTAAGCAATGGGAGATTAATTTGAGATTTGACAGTTAAAATATATTAATTGATGAAATAAATTGATAAAAAAAATCAAAAACTCAAAAAGAGATTTTAGTCGAAAGAGAGTGCAAGATGAATCAATACTTGACTTGGGTGACCTCGGCACAAAGAATGTTGTCTTGGTATAGTGTCTCGGGCATATAGACCAATGAAAGTCTCTATTCATGAAGCCTAATCTATATTATATTGTCGGATAAGCAATAAAAAAAAACTAAAAAAAAAACTAACTATTGTAAAGATACTAACATGCTTAAAAGACTAGAATCAAATGCCATATATGTATAGAGTTAAGTTATATCAATCTATATTCTATCACGTCTCTTTTATACCTTCAAGTCTAAGCCATTTGTTTTTGTGGGGATATGATTAGTTGTCCTATTATTATTCTAAGCTTATCTCTCCACTTGTAACCTCATTCTCACATAATCAGTACAAAATTGTCCATATATGCTTGTGTTACATCCATCTCATATTATTTCCATACCTAAGTCATATTATTTGTAACCTCTCACATGATTTATGAAAAAATTCATCGATATATTACTGATGAAAAAGTTGATTTAATTATAATAGAGTAATTGAACTAATAATCCATCTTATGATGACTTGAATCGAGAGATCCTAATTTAATGAAGTCATATGTAATGACTTGGTTTGGAATATAGACACAATGAAATCATCATCTCGGCATCTTATGATGAATTGGTAAAGACGAGCTCAATACAATGGAGTTATCTTGGGACTAAAAGACTTGAGTCAATAACCTTAGTCTAATGAGGTTATTGTGGCGTTCTATGATGGTTTTGGATAAAGGCCGGATCTATGCCCAATGAGATTATCTTAGCTTTTTGAGGTTAAATTATGGAGTCTGTGGAGTCAGCTCCCAGGAAAAGTGCAGAGGCAATTAGAAGGCATGGATTGAATCGGTCATGATCCAAATTCCGACCTTATAAATTAAATTAAAGATCCATTTTTTTCCACTACAATGCATGGAATGATGGTCCTTATGCAGTTAAAAGAATGGTCCAAAGGCTGCTTACAATTTAAAGGGATTTTCCCAAAAATAAATGGGGAATTGAAGTAGATGGGATCTATTGTATGGTGACAAGAGGGCTTTTGGATCTCCTTTTGGAAGGTGAAAAAGCTAATTAAGAAGCTCTCCCCACCTCCTCTTTTATAAACACACTTTAATTTGCAATATTTGAGGCTCCCAATTCACTCTCTGCACCTTTAATTTGCTAAAAAGATGCATGTTTTGGATGTGCAGAGTATGTAGTGTGTGCTTCAATTCAACCCTATCACTAAAGTGAACTCAAAACAAAAGCTCCTTCAACTAAGCTGGCTATGCCACCTTGCCTGCCTTTGTGTTTTCAAATCCAGATCCACGCTAGAGATTTATCGATTTTAAAATCAACCAGATTTGATAATGACTTTTGAAAATTTGATTTACCGGAAAGTCCATATATAGCCGCTACCTAGAGTGCACTATGTGTGAAGTCTGCCTTATGACTATAGCCTGCAAATGACCATAATGAGGTAAAATAGCATAGGTTTTCATAGTTAACTAGCTCAACTCAAAATGACCAACAAGCATATCCCACTAAACTTCGAAGTTAGAACCTCGTGGTTACCAAGCCAGTTACTCGATCAATTCAAGTAGGGGTTATCGCATAAAAAGATTGTTACTTTGACAAAAATATGACACTAATTTTATTTTTTTATTTTTTGCGCGTTGAAAGTGACAAATTTTTAAAGTCATGTACTGATTGATGATCAAAGTTGGAAGCGCAGTCACCATCTTTGGAAGCCAAAATTATTAAGAGCTAAATCAAATCATATATAATACAGTCCAAGATGGAGGGCCAAAGACATATAGGGAAAAGGCAACCCTAACATAAAGGAGGAGAAGAAAAGGGAAAAGGCATAGGTATGAGGGCATGGGAATAACTGGTTTGAGTATATATGGAATTATGGATGCACATACACACTCATCATGTTCATTTTGTACGTTGCATGGCAACTTGGCAAATAGTATTTGGTCCTACCATGTGATGTGCTAACACTATTTCTAAAATCTTGCAAGACACACCCCTCAAATTAAAAGCATATTCAGACCATAAGGATCTTCAAAATTTGTAAATTAAATGTTTGAATTTTTAGCATAACATAGCATTAAAAGTGGATATTTTGTGGTACAATATATATGTAGGGTCCACTTTTGATTTAGGTCGGGTCAAAACGGATTTGCACTTGATAAGGAATATTTCTCGAATATACATACCTATACATACTGTATACCTTCTCGGTACCCGATTTATGTATCGTGAGTAATTGTTCCTGGTCTTGACCGACGACCCCAAACAATTCGACCCGGCTTAAATGCGAGGGCCGAGCAATTGATTAGTCAGCGTGAGCCTTCACCCCACGTAAAGATCTGCCCCGACCCACTGAGGTCGGGATGACTAATCCGATTAGGTCCACCAAAAAAACTCCACATCCCTGACCTTAACTCGATTGCGCAACTTACTGGCCATCCCTGACCTTAGCCGACTACCTGCGCAACTCTCCCAAAAGTGTTGTTGTATATACATGTGTTTGAACTCTCAACCACATGTTTAAATAACTTAAGTCAATGTTTTTTTTTTAAAATATTTTTTAGTACGGTGTAATGGTATTATATGCTCCACTAATTTGAAGCCAAAATTATGATTAAATCTGAATTTAAATATCGCCAACAAGAACATCTTTACTATCTTATAATATTACTAAAATAAAACGACAATGAAGTGTTTGGAGACAATCAAAGTCCTACCAAAATCACAAGGTAATTAATGTAACTTCACAACTAACCATATTAGCCATATTTAGTTTGTGACAAAGTAAACAATAAAGTCAATAAATTAACCTCTCTGGATTGACTTTTGTTGTTTAACAATCCTTGTTTATTAAATGACCCAATTAAGAGGTTAGGCAGCCTCGTAAATTAATTTGCATGTAGTTATTACGGTTTGATAATATATTGTACTCTTTTTAAAAAAATAATAATAATAACATATAACATAATGTGGTAAGTGGGCAAGTGAGCTCTCTTTGTGGGGAGAAATTTCGGGAGAACCCGGGTTTAATTCCCACAAGTGATGATTCCCCCTAGGCCAGCTCCCGTGCCTCCCGGAGCGAACGTGGGTGGACCCCGGACCGTTAAACGGATGGAGAGAAAGACTCTGTAAATTTACAAAAAAAAAAAATGTGGTAAGTGTTAAGTTAATATCACAAGTAAGACTTTTTATTTTTCTTGTATACTTTTTCTTTTTCATCCAAGATAATAAAACAAAAAACCTTCCTCGTATTCTTTTTCTTGTCATCATTTTCACCCATGCACCCATCCGAGCATAATACTCCGTACAAACTAACCTATAATTTAGGGGCCTCAGCAAGGAGAAGATACACTAAACAACAACACAGACTAATGTTCAAATGTAGGGAGAAAAAAACAAGAACAGCAACAAATCAAATATTTAAATGATTTGGTTAAGCTCTGTAGCTAGCTAGCTAGGAAGAAACAAAAGTATACAATGTTGTTGTTGTTAAAAAACTCGATCTGTAAATATGTGAGAGGGACTTGAATCACTTAAGTATGAGATTGAAAGATCGTACTACTCATTTACATATATCAATGCTTTTAGAAGTGTTAACGATTACCAATTAAGGTTGACCAAGACTTGACTGGATTAGTCTCATCCTACTAGACACTTATAATTAGGACAAAGTACGTCCTTAGAAAAATTGGAGTTTGAATTCATGTGCTGGTGTGCATACACCAACACCCTTAAAAAAGTTGTTATTGATTATGACTGAGCGAGGCTTGACTGTATTAGTTTCTTCCTACTATACACTTATAGTTAGGACAAAAAGATGTCCTTTAAAAAGTTGGAGTTTGAATTCATGGGCATACACCAGTACCCTTAAAAAAAGTTATCATTGATAATTATGACTGATCGAGATTTGACTGGATTAATCTCATTTGCGGGACATGGTAGCTAGGACAACTAATGTGAGGTGTATATACTATATACCCAACTTTTTCTTGACACAAGCCCTCTTTAATCTTTAGACAGCTAGCAGTTTGGTCCATGCTAAATCCCACAACAACTAACAAAGCTCTCAAGCTAAGATTCCACCAAAACTTTAATTATGACTTCAAAGCTTAACCGTTAATTAATTATTACTGTAGTAATTAATTAATTGATGACAATAAACAATGGCTTCTCCCATGCTACCTACCATTTGCCCCCCAAGATGGTCTAGCTTTTAAGTGCTCCATGGCACTCTCACTTGGCCAAGTCTATTCCAATATTAATAAATTAATAATGTCATCATTTAACTAACATAATTAATTAATAAATAATATACT
>CM008334.1:18817877-18830771 GCA_002525835.2 Ipomoea batatas | reverse complement strand
GTCTGCAGTGCAGTGCGGTATATTGAAATATGTAGTAACCAAAATGTCTGGATTTTAAGCCTCTATTGCAGCTATAATCAAATGTGGGAGTTTCAATTATAGGATAAGATCACACTATTCGCCCGCATAAAAACTAGTAATACACATAAGATCCATTCCATCTATTCCTTTCTCCTGCCATAATCCCTAAGTCTCCATCACTAATCTCTGTGCTTCTTGAGTTATATCAATGCACTACAAAATTGAATTGAAACCCATCAACAACACCACTCTAAGATATTCAATTGGCCATTTTCACGAACATTATGAAAGGAGATCAAAGCAAAAGTCATGAAAACATCAAGATCAACGTAAATCAAACAACACATCCGGTTAAAATTGAAATGCGAACCTCAAATGAGCAATTAAAAACAAGCTGATTATTAAGCCAAGGAATCGAATCAAATCACGATCGAAAACAGCTGAATTGGGATCAGGAATCACAACAGAATTAGAACATTTTAATTGCTGGCTCCCTTCTTCTACCTGATGGAGCATAGATCCACTGTATGAGCTCCTAATATGAGTGCTTATCGTACGATGTGAGGGTTAAAATTCGAGTACTCGCCAACATCAAAAAACATTTTTGTCATTAAATATATATGGAAAAAATGTCAAATAAGTCCTGAACTTTAGACCAAAAGTCAATTAGGTCCTTAAACTTTTGAAATGTGCAATTAAACACATGAACTCATAATTTCAGTGCATCCCACTCCTTTAGCCTGTTAACCTTCCGGTAGCCTATTATAAGATCCAAACTGGCAGCTTACTTGTACGTCCATCTCACTAAAATATGACTCCCCATATAAGCAAAGAAAAAAAAGTCAAAACAATTTTAAAAAAAAACCATTTGCTCATCACCTCTTTCACTAGGCACACGTCAGTTTTGCAAAGGTGCGGCAAGCCTTCCGGCCGGACAAGCTTTTCCGTCTTGTCTCCTCTGCAAGCTTTTTTGGTGGTGGCGTCGGTTTCTCATACTCTTTGCTCATCAAATATATTGGATTGAATGGGCCTTTGGTAACTTGACCCATACCCTTTGCTCATCACCACTTTCACAGGGTGCACGCTTATGCGGAGATGTGATAGCCCCTCTGGTCGGCGCTAAGGTCTTGAAACAGAGCACGCCACTGTGTTGGGTCGGCGACGTGAAAATCGATTATGTGCACCATTTTATTGCTTGCCATGGTCTCAATTATGGCATGGTTAGCCACCCTGAAAAGCCACTTTGGAGAACTGGCGATTTTAGATTGGCGAGGTTTGGGGCCAGGCTGCATCTCCCACTAGAAGGGAATTATTATTCATTGAGCAGACGACATGCAATAATAGAAACGGGATTCTTCATCAACCGATGATAGTCTTGAAGGGAAAGGATGTTGTTGAGGGAGAAACCATATCCATGCATCTTCTTCTTGTGGTCTGAAATATGCTTTGCCATATCTATTCTTTTAGCTGTAGTATATTTTGTTTTTATTATTCCCAGTTTCATCATTTTTTTTTTTGAGGAATTCCCAGTTTCATCATGTTGTAATTCTTTGCTGTTGATAGTATATGCTTTGCGATATCTATTATTTAGTGTAATTATTCAATCTAATTCCAACTAGAAGAATAACTCTTAAAGATCAAACCTATTCTGGCCAATACTTACAATTCAATTCACTGTTTGCATGCAAGATGCAACTTGAAGATTTTATATATATGCTCTGGTTTCCGTCCGTGAAAGAGGAGATGAGCCCGTTTGAGTTTTTTGTTGTTTTGACTTTTTTTTTGGTACCTTGCTTATGTGGCTAGTCATATCATAATGATATTGACAAATCAGCATTTTACCCGAAGTTCCTGGAGAGTTAACCGGCTGAAGGGGTGGGATGCATTAAAATTATGAGTTCATGTGTTTAATTGCACATTTCAAAAGTTTAGGGGTTTGATTGACTTTTTGTATAAAATTCAGGGCCTATTTGACCCTTTTTCCCAATATATATATTTGAAAAGATTTAGGGGCTGTGATCATTTTACTCAAGTATTGTCGCAGAATTTGCCTATATGTTCCGAACGAATAATTGTCATTTGAGCAAATACCAATTTTAGTCCCACGATTATTAGCAAAATGACAATTTTGGTCCACATGTTTAATTCCTACCAATTTTTGTCCCACGACTATTGTTTTAGTACCAATTTTCATCCACGACTTTTATTTTAGTACCAAAATTCATCGCGCCGGTCACCCATCCGTTTAAAACGTGCAAAAATCTAAAATTGTTAATGGTATTTTCACCATTTTCAACTTAATATCCCAATTTGAGCATAAATAAATGGATATAAGTCCTAAGTTTGATCAAAATTCGCGGTAAAATGAGGAGGAAAACTGTGAATTTTGATCAATCTTTGGACTTATATCCATTTATTTATGCTCAAATTGGGATATTAAGTTGAAAATTACGGAAATACCATTAACAATTTTAGATTTTTGCACGTTTTAAACGGATGGGTGACCGGCGCGATGAATTTTGGTACTAAAATAATAGTCGTGGATAAAAATTGGTACTAAAACAATAGTCGTGGGACCAAAATTGGTAGGAATTAAACATGTGGACCAAAATTATCATTTTACTAATAGTCATGGGACTAAAATTGGTATTTGCTCATTGTCATTTTTTTTTAAAGAATAAGGGTCAAATAGGCCATCGAATTATACACGAAATTACAATTAAACCATCAAACTCAAAAACAATGCAATTGGATTCCTGAACTACACAAATTCATGCAAATTAACTCAAATCGACTTGTTGACTTAACCTTCCAGTTACTAGCTTTAAAAATAATATTTTAAAATAATTTTAGATAAAATAATTAATTAAAATTTATAATTATTAAAAAAAAAACAGAAACTGCTAGCCGGAGACGAATCGTCTCCGGATCTTCCTTTTTTGGACTATTTCGGTAATTAACTCAATCAAATATTATCCTCATTTATACAATGATTACGCATGTAACATAGTTGGAGTGTTATGTGCATTAACTGACTTTAACACCTTAATTTCCCTGATAACGTAATGCTCCCGAATTTTCTGAATGCCATAATATGATCCTCCAACAACAAATAGCATTAATTTCCCTCTTGGGTTGAATGCAATGTGTCATTGGAGAAAATGAGGAGAAAGAAAATGAGATTGTCAAATTAAATAAATTATATTTTTTGGTGGAATTTCATAATTAAATTAAGCATTACTAATTTACTTATATAAATGATGATTAATCACAACAAAAATTAACAAAGACCTTGTGATCAAGCAATATGAAGTGACTTTTCTAAATAGGAGTTCATGGGTTTGAATCTTTGTGGGAACGATATTGATTCGTTGAACTTCAGGTCAATAGTGTGAAAAAAAAAAAATCACAAGCTGGATTATTCATTGAGCTTCAGGTCAAATGCAATGTGTCATGGGAGAAAATGAGGAGAGAGAAAATGAGGTTGTCAAATTAAATAAATTATATTTTTTGGTGGAATTTCATAATTAAATTAAGCATTACTAATTTACTTATATAAATGACTGATTAATCACGACAAAAATTGACAAAGACCTTGTGATCAAGCGACATGAAGTGACTTTTCTAAATGGGAGTTCATGGGTTTGAATATTTGTCGGAACGATATTGATTCGTTTAGCTTCAAGTCATCAATAATGTTAAAAAAAATCACAAGCTGGATTATTCATTGAGCTTCAGGTCAATAGTGTTAAAAAATTTCACAAGCTGGATTATTCATTTAATTTGACAATCTCATTTTCTTTCTACTCATTTTCTCCCATGACACATTGCATTCAACCCAAGAGGGAAATTAATGATATTGGTTGGTTGTTGGAGGATCATTATGGCATTCAGAAAATTCGGGAGCGTTATGTTATCTGGGAAATTAAGGTGTTAATGTCAGTCAATGCACATAACACTTCAAGTCTCCAACTATGTTACATGCGTAATCATTGTACAAATGAAGATAATATTTGATTGAGTTAATTACCGAAATAGTCCATTGTGCACACTATAACATAGAGATTCTTCCTTGTGCACACGGATGCAAATCAAACCCAGAATAATCTAGCCCTTTCTCCTTTCATTCTTGTAGAAATAATTCTTTTCGTAGGATTATATTCCTAACACAGAGTTGGATAAAAATAGTCATTTCGCCTCGAAAATAATATTTTCCTGATATTAACATTTATATGTTATTATTGTGTATATCATTTATTATACTATATATTATTAATTAATTACATCTTTTTGGTGGAAATTTCATAATTAAATTAAGCATTTTTTTTAATATTAATGACTTTATTAGAATGCAGTATTCG
Organism: Ipomoea batatas; assembly: GCA_002525835.2. Lineage (NCBI taxonomy): Eukaryota > Viridiplantae > Streptophyta > Magnoliopsida > Solanales > Convolvulaceae > Ipomoea > Ipomoea batatas. Next base: position 18,826,389 of record CM008334.1, on the reverse strand, counting down.
CCTCCACTGAGACTCGAACCCACAACATCTCGCAACTTGGTGCCACTGGAGACTGGACCACAAAGTCCTTGACAAATTAGGCATTATTAATTTACTATAAATGACTAATTAATCAAGAGAGATACTTTTTTCTTTTGAGTACTACTGACTCTGTTACAATGTAGTATCTGTTCATAATTAATTTCTCAACCTACTGAAGCACAACGAGTCAACAGTTGCCTCCACTGAGGCTCAAACCCACTCCCATCATCCATGTGAGAGTGTTAATCCCATTTTCTCCCATGAGAGATACTTAATTGCGACATTTGTGAGTGCCAACAAGCTGGATTATTCATTTAATTTGACAATCCCATTTTCTCCCACGATACGTGGATTCAACCCAAGATGGAAATTAATGGTAGATTATTATGGGGTACGGTGTTTGTTGGAATGAATAAAAACTCTTTGTCAATATAATTTTATAAATTGCAAAATATATTAGTTGGTTGAGGGATCAGAATTGCAATTCTAATGAATTAGAATTCATAACTCCCCCCTCATTGGAATTCAACCGTGTAATGGAAAGGAAAAAAAGACACTTTTACCCATTGTTGTTGTTATTACATAAGGATATTTTAATTTTTTATATCAATTCTTTCCTTCCAATTTTTAATAATTCTATTTCTCTCTATCAATTAAACAATAATTTGAATTCTTACATTATTTTCATCTTATTTTTCATACAAAAATATAATTTATTTTCCCTCCTATCAACGAAACACCATATTAATTAGTTCTTTTAACGAGGTTTTCTCCTCGCCCTGTGACCCTAACCGGCAAAGAACCACAAAGAGTTAAACTCTCAAACCCAAGGGTTTGAGGATCGAACCTTCAACCTCTCGGCTGTAGGTAGAGCACTCTTACCAGCCACTTGGGCTGTCCTTACGGACAACGCCATATTAATTAGTTGTTTTACCTGTTGGAGGATCATTATGCATGGCATTCAGAAAATTCGGGAGCGTTATCAGGAAAAGCTGGTAATGTCAGTCGTCAATGCACATTAATGATATTGTAGAAATGATGATAATATTTGATCTGATCTTTACATGAAATCGTCATATATACAAAGTTATTACTAATATAGGACTCAATCTACTGTTTGCTGCGGGCTTTAATTTCCTAATTAGTGTTTCATTTCCGATCCTATAGTTATTCCATCCGAAACATATGCAATCTTCCATTGTATTCCTTCGTCTTCATCACTTCTCAATATATTGGCGCCTCACCTGCAACCACAAAGGAAAATTAAAGCAACTTTAGATTTCGTAAATAACACAAAATTAAAATTAAACCAAATAAATTTTCGTTAGTCATGAAAACGTTAATTAAACACATATGTTTAGGTTCATACGTTCTGTTACGTTGTCGAACAGACAAGTCTTTATCTTCTCCACGGTTCCTTTGATAAGCTGATTTACAGTGGCAACTGATTCGGGAGAAAGCATGGCAATAGGATCAGAATCAACCAAAACTTGGAATGCCATCGTTAGAAGAGAGGCAGTTCCAGGTGGTCCGTCGGGTAGTATAGCAAATCCACAAGGAAGAACAGATACGAATTTGGGATCTCCACCTCGGCAAAGGAGGGTCATGGCCTTCATGTCAACTAGACCATAAATAATGTAGGAACCTGTTGGGTTGCTACTGCTTTCTTGTAATATCATCATATTGCTCTGGCTAGTATTTGCACCCTAATTGTTTAATAAGAAAAAATAAATTCATTAAAACCATATTTAATATGGAAATGTTCTAAAACAAACAAGAAAAAAAATGTAGGGTGGTGGCCAGTAAAGGCCAAGTCTAACGCCCGGTGGCCGGACTTTCAAGACTGGGATTCTTTAAGTTTTCCTAGGGACGAATCCGGCGCTTTCCAGATTTTTTTCCCTCCTCGGTGAAAGAGGGCAAAAAAGGTGTGTGTGGGAACCAAGAAAACGAAAGACTATCATTCCAACAGATTCAAGTTAAAAAGAAGAATTCTCCTCCAGCTAGGCTAGGGCGTGGAATTCCCATGAGCAACGGAGCGGGGATTGCTGGGCGGAGATAAGTAAAAGACTTAACAGACCAAGTCCAGCATCCAGTGTCTAAAAAATGTGATGGTTGTCTATATATAGGAAAATAAAGTTGGGCGTTTGCCACTAGCTATAGCTTTTGGCACAATGCATGGTAACATTTAATTCTAACAAGTGGTATCAAAGAGTCAGATCACGAGAAGGGGAAATTGTTGGGCTGTGTAGTGGTAACTGGTTGTTGGTCTTGTTAAGCAGAGCCCGATAAAGGGCTTAAAACACTATAAGAAGCTACTGCTTTTGGCGCAGTGGTAAGCCCTGATTTTAACCAAAAAAAACTACTTGTAATGTGATATACTTTAAATAATGAGACACAGTTGTCAATTTCCCTTCCATATGTGATGCGGGCAACTTCTGTCAAAGGACCAGAACTGAAAAAGATATCCCACTGTAAATAACAAAAGCAAAATATGTAAGTGTAACGTTAAATTGAATAGATAATTTTGCTAATTGTCCAAGGATTTTTTACTTCTCATCAATTAATTGAGACGGAGAAAATGTCAAAAATAAAAATTCTTTAATTATCGTATTGAATCATGTGCTATTTATGCTCCCCTCACGTGTGCGGGCCGATTGACGTTGATGGGCTCTAAGCAACACGTGGACCATTGATTTTTTTTACGGGTGGCTCTGATACCAAATTGAATCATGTGCTCCATCCAATTAAAAGCCTAAGCTGATAGTTGGACTGCACATTTATGTTTATATTATATTTATGCTCACACCAAGAACAAAGTACCTGAGTTCGAGTGCGTTCATCTTGAAAGAAATCAAATACCCTTTTTGGTTCAATGGGAAGCCATAAAGAAGTAACACCACATAGAAGAACACCAGAAGGAACTCCCGGTTCATTCAACACTTTTCTTATCATCACTCTAATGTCACCAACACCAGCTCCACTTCCAGATAACACTTTCCAGTTTGGAGATTCTGAACAACTCACCCCACACATATAGCTAGTCACCATTCTTTCCGCTAGCTTCAATATGCACTTTTTTCCTTCTGGAGTTATTGTCACTACAAATTATATAATAACAAATATAAATTTTCAATTATTATATCATGTAATAAGTACTATAATTTCGATTTTATAAATTTTAAAATGAACTACATATACTATACCTAGATTGTCAATAGTGGGCGGGACGTTTATAGACAATGAGCAGGCAATACGTTCACATTGTTGATCTAACGTTGTTATCCAACGTTTTGCCCCAAATGCCATGCCGGAATTAAGTAGTGCCTTGTAAATACCAGTATCTTCATTAAAATCATTGTCTACTTCAACATGCTCGACCCAGGTGATCTAGAATTTATGTCACGGAAAAATTAAGAACAATAAATTATTATATAAATTAACTACATAGTACATTTGTGTTACTTATATGATGTGCAGAATCTGTGCAGAATATGTGCAGATTGGTAATAGATGGTTGAGATTATTAGTACCTTTGCATACCCATTTGGAAGTTCTTCAATTAAGCACCCTGATGGCCTCCTCATACATCTCCCTACTCGATTCATGCACAGATATCTGTCTATAGAAACATCTACTATGGCCCATCTGCCATCAACATTTTTCTTACAATATCTGGCAAAGTAGTAGTTACGAGGTGCTACTTGTGGTGTTGGCACTTGAAAGTCAGCATTTATCTGTTGCCATATATTTATAAACTCATGTATTAAGTCCGGATGCCATTAATTATAATCGAGTATAAAAGTATGTGATAAATAATATGAATATTAGTTTATTACATGGGGCAGTGGGAACACATGTAACAATATGGACGTGACATTTTTTTACATAAATATTTTGTGAAATGTTGGTATAATAAGCATGCAAAATAAAAACGAAAATGTTTAGAATTTACCACTTGCAAAGCTCCATCATAATTTCCGGCCACACCAATTGATACAACGCCTACCGTTACAGCCCTTGAAACAATGTTGGAGAACAAAGTTGCCCAACGATCCTAGAAATCACAAGGTAAATTTTAGATATTAAATAATATTAATTCAAAGTCAACATTAAATGTGAAAGAAAAAAAAATTGAACCTTGTATGCATGAATGGAAGATAAACCCCTCTCAAGAGGCTTAAAATGGAATAAATTAAATGCATATAATTAAAGCATGTGCTCCATCTCAACTAAAAGTAATTCAAAGTCAACATTAAATGTGAAAGAAAAAAAAAATTGAACCTTGTATGCATGAATGGAAGATAAACCCCTCTCAAGAGGCTTAAAAAAAAAAAAAAATTGAACCTTGTATGCATGAGGGAGATTCAAACCCATCACCTTTTGTATGACTCTGATACCAAATTAAAACATGTGCTCCATCTCAACTAAAAGCCTAAGCTGATAGTTAGACTGCACATATTATATTTATGCTCACACATATATGTTTGTGTTGATTACTATAAATATGGATGATGAATCAAGATAGAAGACTTAATTACCACATTCATGAACATCCCAAGAAGCTGGGCATAGTTTGTTTTCACAAGAGCACTTTCGCGAGAAGCTTCGGTCCTAAACCCTTCACGGTTTGCTATTGCAATAATTCCTTGGGAGAAAAATCTTGCATATTCTTGCATGTTTAACACAACTTCAGTGTTGGGATCCATGCTTGAAACCCAAAGTGGCTCTGTTAGTTGTGCCATTAGAAGCAATTCGTCCATAGCCGCCAATGCAAGCTCAGTGATGACCGGTTTCTCGGCGTCTGTAAGTCCATTGATTGCTCTTATTGTTGCCTCGTCATTATTGTCATAAATCCTTGATGTGCTTTCAGATGGCATCCTAGCAGACCTTGAGGCGATTGAAGAAATCCGAGCAATCTATAATAATTAACACAAAATTAAGTTGATTATGGCCCTATTTGGTAAATGGCTGTTGGCTGATTGGGTTGGCTGTTTGGGTTAGAAGGTATGATTTGTTGATAATATTGGCTGATTGTAGAAAGTTGTTTGATAAATTATTAGCTGTTAGCTGATAGCTGTTTGGTATAATTTCTTTTCTAAAAAGCTAATTGAAAAGGCTACTTTGAGTAGCCTTTTGAATTTTAGCATTTTGGAGTTACAAAAAGCTTATTAACCAAACAACTAAGGGGGTGTTTGGCAATCAGCTGATAGCTGATAGCTGGTAGCTGGTTGTGTTAGCTGATAACTAATAGCTGATTGTGTTAACTGATTTGACCAGCTGATTGTATCAACTGATTATAAAAAAGTGTTTGGTAAATTAGCTTTTTACTTTCAGCTGATTGGATGTAAAATGACTTATAAGGACATTGTACTAATTTCTTAATTCTTAAATTACTTTTTAAAATTAATTATACTACATAATAATAATAATAATAATAATAATAATAATAATAATAATAATAATTAATTATTATTATTATTATTATTATTATTATTATAATTAATTATTATTATTATTATTATTATTATTATTATTATTATTATTATCTCTAAAGTGCTAATTGAAGAGGAATCACAATTTTGAACTGCAAATTCAACACAATAAACGTGGAGAGAAGATGCAAATCAGAGAAGTGCTACTGAAGGATTAGAGATTAGAGATTAGGGACAACATTGCCATTTACCCAATAAGCTAGTTAGAAACGCTGCATTGGTCAGCATTTTGTATATTGGCTTATTGAGCCAATAAGCCATGCCAATAAGCCATTAACCAAACACTCAAAAATAGCTTTTTAGACTGGTCAATCAGCTATTATTGGTCAAATAAGCTATGTTTTGGCTGATAAGCCAATAACCAAACACCCCCTAATAGTGGTCAAATAAGCCAAAATTAATTGATAGGCTGATAATTTATCAAACAGGACCTATGTAATAAAAAAAATGTATAGTACAATTTGATAGAAATCTAAGGAGATACCTCTTCTTTGAGTTGAGCATTTTCTAACTTTAACTTATTATGCTCTTCAAGTGATACTTCATTCATGGATGGGCCACCACACTGTGAGCAAGAGGATGCTGCAAGAGCTTCTTTGCACTTTAAATTTTCCATTCGTAGCTTCTCAATTTCAGCGCGAAGTTGTGAATTATCTTGACGTTCATTTACAGCCTGTGAAAGATGGGAAAAATTTTAGGTCAAGTATTAACTAAATTTAGATTTAAATGATATTCTGTTCAAAAATATGTATATAGAAGATAATAAGTGCAAGATCAGTGCAAGACCAGTGCAACATGAGAGAGGTTATTAAATGAACTAAAAGTGTACATTAATAAAACATTTACCATGTCTGATGATATCATAATTTAGATTTAATTGTAGGACTACATGTACTACCTTTAATTGAGTGCGCTTGTTCTGAAACCAGAACTTGACTTGAATTGGCTCCATCCCTAGTGCAAGGCTAAGCTCCTTTCTTTGATCCTCGTTTGGGTGAGGGCATGTCTCAAAGAACCTATAAATTGATGACAAAAGCATAATATCAATGAATTATTTTTTTTAAAAAAAAGGAAAAAAATAATTTATGCTAATTAAGAATTGAATTTTCTATTTTTCGTAATGATTTTTACTTTTCCAATTCCTGAATTTGCTGAGGATTACGCCGCTGGCGTTTCCTGGCCCTCTGATTCGTTTGTTGATCAGCAGCATTGACGTCATGGGTGGCGGCGCTGACCGTATCCGCCATAGGCATGACAGGATTTACAGCTTCCAATGTATTAGTAATCGTCTCCCATGGCTGACTTCCACCCCCACCCAAAGTGTTGGTTGACTACATGCATGCAAAAATGGCCAAATTATATTCCATCAGAAATGGATCCAGAAATCTTATTCAATAGAGACAAAAGATTAAAACTAAAGACATATTAAAAAAAAATATTAAAAAATACTACCTCGGTCTCATTTTATTTGTCGGATTCGGTTAACGAGGCTTGACTGAAGTTATTTTTAATTCAATTTTTCATAATATTAAATTTAATATTAGTATATATAAAATTTATATATTTAGAAACTACATTAGAAGTACTATTAAACACAAAAAATTAAATTTAAAAATAATTAAAAATTACTAAAGAAAATAAGCAATGAAGAAAGAGTTGGTTTGACCAATGAATAATAAACATGACAGGTAAAATGAGATAGAGGGAATAAAATTTTAAGACACTAACATATACTTTATCACAAGACCAGTTCATCATTAATTAATTTTATGTATATATTTAGTACTTATAAACGTTTACTGTGAATATATATATATTGAGCATATACATAAAATAAAATATATACGGAGTATATATATATAAAGGGGATGGAAGTGAAGAAGGAATAGTTATTTTCTTTGTCTCTATTGTGGATCCGTCCGATAACCACATACACATTATTAAATAATTCCCAAACTCCTAGGATATGATGCACTTACCTCAACACCAAACTCTGTCCCAGACACAAATCGACTCAGATCACTTTCATCGAACTCCATAATTTCCGGCAGGCTCATCGGAATTCTCCCTGACATATCCATCCCCACCTAGGATTACAAACCACAAATAGTAACACATTTCAGTATATCCGTTTACCTTAAAAACCCAGAACGAAAATTAAACAATCCCAAAAAACCCGTATACAACAGGATTGACGATAAATAAACTGCGCCGAAGTTCGTCAAACTTTTGGCGAATCCTTAAACAAAATTACGAAAAAGAAGAGTGCAGAGAGTAAACATACTGGTGAAAAGGACTTTAAACTTGGTATGAATTATGAATTCTCTTAGAGATAGAGAGGAAGAGAGGTAGTTGTATGTAGGAAATGTATGTGTATAGATACACTACAGCCTGATAGACAATGCATGTATATATATATTAGCAGCTTAAAAGCGGGAGTCATTATGGTGAGGGAGTAATTATGGCGGATAAGGAGATGAGAAAACGACGAGGGGGAAGGTGAGGGACAGCAGATAGAGATAATTAAGAAGAAATCCAATCTCATCACTGCCAACATTAACATTTTACATATTCGTCATTTTTTTCTTGTGTGTGGAGGTTACTTTAATTCAATTTTATATTTGGCTAATTATTTTTAGATATATTTGTTAAAGTTTTTAAGTTTAAGTCATATATATATCTACTATTTATCTATTTTATATATATATATATATATGTATGTATGTATGTATGTATGTATGTATGTATGTATGTATGTGATAAGTGCAAAATATACCACTTTTATAAGGTTATTCATGGATCGTTTAGAATTCAAGTTAAAGCTTTTATGAATGTTTTAGTATTAAATTGCATTAGAATGCTTTGTATTGTGTTAGTACCGGTTCCACACTTTACTAATTGTTTGTAGGAAAAAGAGAGGCATAAAGAAGGAAAAATGGCGTGAGTTTGGAGAGGAAACCCGAGGAACATAGAAGAACGAAATCGAGAAGAATCAACGA
>CM008334.1:18794527-18805162 GCA_002525835.2 Ipomoea batatas | reverse complement strand
AAATATAAATATTGAGCATATATTTTTGCGCATCGTGCATTGGAAAGACTAGTAATAATAATAATAATCTAATAAGAGTCAATAAAGTTAGGCCTATAACGGGAACTAAAAAATGTTGGTCCAATTGTTTGTTTAAATGAATGATTCATATTATTTTGATTTTAGTATATATATATATATATATATATTTGTTTATTTATTTATTTATTTATTTATTAATTTTCCTATTTTACTCTCTATTATATCATTTACTTTTCATAAATACTCCCGCATTGCGTTAGTAAAAACTTTAGTAACGAAGTATTCTATTAACTATTTATTATTCTTAACTTACTCATTTATTTTTATAAGGAATTGAAGGTCTTAAGTTCGAACTCCATCCCAATCAAAGTTAGCATAATTGTTGAACATATGAATATGACAGTGTATTAAAAAAATACAATATAGAATTTAAAATGAACTTTAGTCAACTAATTACTCAAACTATATACATAGCATTCAAAGTTCAGCATCAAAAATTAAAAATAAGAAACCTTAGCTTGAAAATCATTTTAAGTCATTTTTTAGCCTTTGATCATCCCCTCTCTCTCTCTATATATATATAAAACTATTTACATTTTTCAAGGGAAAAAGAGAATATATTAAATCAAGAACTCAGGATAGGGAGTCTGGAGGGCCAATATCCCAATACAAAGAGTGATCCTGCCGAGAGAGATGACAAGATATAGCAAAGTGTGAGTAATAACATTATCTGATCTAGGGACGAAAAAAACCAAAAAAACAAAAAAAAAACAAAAAAAAAAAACTCAAAAGAATTCATCAAATTTTTGTAGTCCACAGTTGCAAATCCAATGTAAGAGTAAACTGGTAGTTCGCATAACCGCACAATCTGTGAACATCGCCACTGCCACCTCCCCCTTTCCTTAAGCCAAGAAAGAGCTTCTCTAAATGAAAACGTTTACGCTATGGTTGGTGAATCACAGATCGGGATAGACCCATTAGTAGCTGCAACAAAGTCACCATCCGGAAAAAGGAGTACCGCCTCCCATTGAGCCTGTTTCGGAGTTACTCTCCCATGTTGCATCAACATAACAACGGCGTACACTAGAAGGCGAGGGCTGGTTGGTCTCTACATTCGACGTCTTGGCAGTGGAAGATAAGCCAACATGTTGCCAGCCTTGCAACATCGTGGAAGCCGTGCGTATGATAATATGCGGTTGGGTAACCACCCCCTTCTAGACGACGTTATTTCTGGCCATCCATAGGGCGTAGAGAATGCCTGTTGCACGAACAAGATCATTTTAAGGCAAAGAATTAAACAACTGGTCACACCAACCTGCATAACTCAAGCTAATAGTAGAAGGAATATTAATCTGTGAAGCACACCACACTTGCTTAGCTAAATCATACAATACAAGAGCATGTAACACATCTTCATCATGTAACGAACAATAGGACAAATAGGATCAACATGTACTCTTTTGTATATATAGCAGATTGGTGGTAGTGCGCATAGTATTCGTAATAACACGCCATAGAGAAATTTTCTACTTCAGGGGGACCTTTAGGTTCCATAACCTATTCCAATTATTGAATTCAACTATGAGCGGACTAAAACTTCTCACAAAACACCTATAACCACTCTTAACTGAATAAAGACCTCGATTATCATCAACCCAAATACAAAGAATCAACATAGTCTGGACTCACCGGAACCCTTAGGATTAAATCAACATCCCTAGAAATAAAAATATCCTCCAAGATTTCCTTGTCCCAAGTCTTAGTATCTTGGTCAATTAACCCCCGAGACTTTAGCACATGTAAGATAGGGAGGCATATCAAACTATACTACAAGGTTCAAATCATCAGGCAACCAAGGATAACCCCAAATATTTGTAGACTTTCCATCCCCTATCCTCCGCCTTAAGCCTTGACAGAGCGAGTCTTTCGCTGCAATAATACTTCTCTAGCAAGCACTCGAATTATTACCCAAAGTAGCATCGTGAAATGACATTTTAGGATAATATGTGGCTTTATAGACCTGAGCCACCAAAGATGAAGGCTTAGTTAGGAAGCATCACCCTTGTTTCCCAAGCATTGCCAAGTTAAACGCACGGAGATCTTTAAAACCCAGTCTTCCTAGACTCTTAGGAGCGCACATACGATTCCACGTCATCCAGTGAATACCATTGCCATTTTCGCCTTCAGAACCCCACCAAAATATGTTCATCATACACTCAATAGCTATACATAGAGAATCAGACAATAAAAAAACACTCATAAAAAAAGTGGGCATAGCCTGGGCCGCACTTTTCAAGGGCCACACATTTCAAAAGTATTTCCTTACTAACCCATGATAAGACAACTTCTTGTTCCACGACCCAATCCGTTGCTTAATCTTATCTTCAATATAAGAGAAATAGATCTTTTATTGCGTCCAACAAAAGATGGTAAACCCAAATATCGATCAAAATCAGTGGTTTGAGTTACCCCCAGAGATGCCGCCACAAAATCTCTATCCATGCTTGAGGTGTTACAACTGAAGCAGATGTTAGATTTATGGAAATTCACTGCCTGCCCTGAAAGCTCCTCATACTTCTTTAGACATTCTTTAATCACCTCAGACTCCTGCATATTAGCTTTGAAAAATAAAAGGATGTCATTTGCAAAAAATTGGTGAGAAATAGCTAGGGCCCTTCTGGCTACCCTATACCCATGTATAAAACCTGCATCCTGAGCCTATTGTAATAAAAGTGATAGGCCTTCTACAAACATAATAAATAAATAAGAAGAAAGATGATCCCCTTGTCTAAGCCCACGAGTAGCCGTGACAGTATGTACCACTAACCACCCCATTGACCATAATGTTATAATTAACAGTAATGACACACAACATTACCAACTCAATTCATCTAGGGGCAAAGCCTAACACCTCCATTATCTTGCACATAAACGACCACTCCATACGGTCATACGCTTTAGCTATGTCCAATTTCAGAGTTGCCTACCCCACCTTCCCTAGCTATTTACGGTTTAAAAAGTTACCCACCTCTGCAGCTAGTAAGATGTTATCAGTGATCAACCTGTCTGGGATAAAAGCACTTTGAGAATAAAAAATAACCTCCCCCAAAAGCGGTTTCATCCGATTAGCAATCATTTTTTCCATGACCTTGTACCGTACGTTACATAACGCAATGAGTCTAAGATCGGACACAAACTCAGGCGCCTTTTTCTTGGGAATTAACACAATATTTGCCTCATTAAGACCAGCAGGAAAAGAGATAGAGTTCAAGCAATTCAAAACAAAATCTATAACGTAACATTCTGCCCCACCACATCCTAGAAATGTTGGTAAAAACCCAGGTTGTTGCCATCAGGACCAGGAGCCTTATCAGGAACATAGAGGCAATAGGTCAGGGAAAAAGCAATCAATCTGACCACTAGAAGATTGAAATATATCCTCAAAATAGTTGGTAACCAGAGGACGAATAGTATCACCCTCTACCCAACTACCTGGATTATCACACAACTTATTTATAGTATACTTCTTCATACGAGCAGAAGCATACCTGTGGTAAAATTTAGTATATGCATTAGGACCACGCAACCAATGCTACTTAGCTCGTTGCTTCCAAAAGGTATCTTCTTGCGCTTTTAATATGCACAACTCCCCATCCAACCTCTGAAACTCCTCTAAAGACCCCACGTCACTTGTCCCCCTCAACCACTCAAGTCTTCTTCGTAGATTCCCTATCCACTTCCCAAATTTATGAAGCGGTCTCCACCCCACTCCCTCACAGTTGAACAATGTTGTTGCCAAATTAGTCAATGACCTTGTTGTCTACATTGTAACAGAGTTAATAGTACTCAAAAAAATACAATTAAACTCACATTATTAATTAAAGAAAGTATATACGAACAGATATTACATTGTAATAGAGTTAATAGTACTCAACCCAATGGAGTAGCTCAAGTGGCAAGTGAGCTCTCTTTGTGGGGGTGGACCCTTTCCTTCTCCCAAGAATCTTCGATTACCTCTAAGACCCTTTGTCCTTCTGCACCGCTCAGAGAGAGGCAAAGAGGAAAGACCCCGTGAATTTACCAAAAAAAAAGTTAATAGTACTCAAGAAAAATAACACAATTAATCTCATATTATTAATTAAAGGTCTCTTTGATGTTGGCTTTTTTTTCATTATTATGTTTTCACTTATTTTAAAAGTCATTCTTTAAAAAAATATTAAAAATAATAGTTAAGAAAGAGTTCAAATTTAAATCAAACACCAATGGAAAAACTATTTAAGAAAATATAATGTTATTTTTTAAGTAAAAAGATTGTATAACCATTGGATTCCATGTTGAAATGGATACATTTAATATGTTTCACATGAATTTTTATATTAGTTAGATATTTATGTATTAGTTGATCATATTAGAAATTATCAAATGTTCATTACTTTTATTTGGATTAAACAAAAAAAAATGCAACAATCTTGATGGGAAACAATTTTAAAATGTGCATGTAAACAATTTGATTCTTACATAAAATAAGATTAATACCCATATAAATAACAACAGTAACAATAACAATTGTAGTTTAAAATAGATTATATTGCATAATAAAATCAAATATGTTAGTTGGATAATAAGTGTAATAAGATTTGGGTGAGTAAATGTGTAATTTAATTAACACATACTTTGACCCAAAAATTTAATTTCTAAAATTTAGATTTTAAGCCACTCTTCGTAGCAATGGTTGGTAAGTAGTAAAAGTCAACACAATAGCAATACTTTACTAACAACAAGTTAAGAGGCTGACGTACATAAAGCCATCACCAACAACAAAGGTTTATAGACACCAAGAATTTGCAAACAACACAAGTCCTCATTTGAATCCACCCCTATATATATATAACATACACATATACATATAGATACACACACATTATATTGAGAGAGAAAAGGGAGGAGAAAATAGACTTTTAAACCTTTTTGAACTTTACAAATTAAATCACAAGAGGGTGTGTAAAATAAGTCTTTTTTTTTTTTTTTTGGCTTGTTTTAATTAAAAAAAAAAAAGAAGAAGAAAGAATTGAGAGACCATTGTATAATATTTCTTTTGCTTACTTAGTAATTGCGACAATTTCTTCAAATCATTACTATCCTTGGAACTTGGAAGTTGATCACGATTGTAGCGATGTTAATAACACAAGTAATCTAGCCCCGATTAATTAAATTGAAGTTCTCTTTAACTCTTTCAAAAAAAAAAAAAAAGTTCTCTTTGACTTTTGTTTCTAATTCTTAAATTTTTTTTTCCTAACTGTCTAACTTATTGAAATTGCAATCTTTTTTTTTTTTTTAATACAACTGACCCTATTACATTGGAGTCAATTTCGAGATCTCCACCACTGAGACTCGAACTCATGACCTCCCATCTAAGGGTGGCCACTACATGCCAATTGAGCACAAGGTGCTTGGCATTGAAATTGCAATCTTAATTTCTCAGAGAAAGAAAAATTTAAGCGTATAGAGCTTTAGAATTATGAGTCAAAACTCATCAATCGTAGATATTTAGATAATGAAATGTTCACCATTGTATTTTAAATAATTGTGGTTTGATGAGTAGTGTAATTCAATTCATTTTACCTTTTTCAAATCATTGAATTTGAAAAATATATATTAAATTTCAAATCATTAAAGATTTATAATCTAAAAGTAAATAAGAAATTAGTAATCATAACAGTAATTAAGAAACCAAAACTAAAATTAACTCTTATAAGTTAGAATGTGTTGTGATTGATATATTCTCTCCAATGCAATACAAAATAACAGAGACAAGAAATAAGAAAAAGACAAAAGGAAAAAAATTAATATTTAATATATGCAATTTTCTAATGACAAGAAACTTTAACAACTATTTATATATATATATATATATATATATATATATATAAACTGCATTTTGGTCATTCAATTATTATATTTTAGAGTTACAATATAGTCTAAAGTATTTTCAATGAAGGTGAATTTAGTCCTTCAATCGCTAATCTAGTTGAAATCTAGTCTGCGTCTTTCAATTATTGGTATAGTTTCAAATTTAATCTTTTGTTTAAAGTACTACATTTGCAACTAAGTCAACAACTAAAAAAATATAGACTAATTTGGGGACTAGGTTAACATTTGAAGACTAGATTTGCAATAATTGAAAGATGTTGACTACACTCTCACAATTCAACAACAATTGAGGGACTAATGTATTATATTTCCTTTGCTTTCTTATAAATTGCGGCAATTTTTAAATTTATTACTATTGTAGGTAAGTTGAATGAGGTTGTTGCCAACTTTAATAAAACAACTAACTCACCTTATTAATTAAAGCTATCTTTGAGTTTTGTTTTGTTTTTTTTTTCATTATTATTTTTTCACTTATTTTAAAAGTCATTTATTAAAATAATTTAAAACAATGGTTAAGAAAGAGTTAAATTTAAATAAAACACCAACATAAAATAATTTTTCTTTTTTTTTTCCATTATTATTTTTCACTTATTTTAAAAGTCATTTATTAAAAAAAATTAAAACAATAGTTAAGAAAGAGTTAAATTTAAATCAAACACCAATATAAAATAATTTTAAGAAAATATAATGGGGTGTTTAGCAAATGACTTATAACTGATAGCTGATAGAGTTAGCTGGTTTGACTAGCCAATAGGGTTAGCTGGTTTGACTAGCTGATAGTCTTAGTTGCTTGTAAAAAAATATTTGGTAAATTAATTGTTTACTTTTAACTGATTGAATGTAAAATAACTTACAAGGGCATAAACATATTGTGCTAATTTATTAAATCTTAAATTATATTTTCAATTTTTATTCATTATTATTACAAGAATGAGTGAAATTAAAAAGAAAGAAAAACATTATGATTGTTGTTACGGAAACACAAAGTAAAAAGGACAAGGCAGACGAACAACAAGAAGAGAGATGTAAATTTTAGGGATGACAAGGGTAAAATGGTCATTTCATAATTAAGACCAATCAACTAACAAATTCTTAGCTTTTTAGATTTTGACTTATTTTCTTAATAAGTCATTTTACCAAACACTTAAAGTAACCTATGTAACCTATTGGCCTTTTTTTTTTAAGTACTACTGACTCAACAATTGCCTCCACTGAGGCTCGAACCCACTCCCATCATCCATGTGGGAATGTTAACTGGGACACCGGGTGCCACTAGACCACAAGGTCTTTGGCCCAGCCAAACTTAGTTAAACTAGCTAAAATTGACTTATTAGCTATGTTACCAAACAAAGCAAATATTATTTTTTTATAAAATAAAGATTGTATAACCATTGGATTCCACATTGACATCCATACGTTTCACATGAATTTTTATATTAATTAGATATTTATGTATTAGTTGATTATATTAGAAATTATCAAATTTTCGTTACTTTTATTAGGACTAAAATAAAATAAAAAATGCAACAATCATGATGGGAAAACAATATGAAAATGTGAAGTAAACAATTTAATTGTTACATAAAATAAGATAAATACCCATTTAAACAACTAGGCTGTCAAAGTGGGTCAAAGCCTGCGGGTCGACACTCACCCACCCCGACATGGGCGGGTTAGGGCTACAAAAAAAATGCTCGCGAAAGAGCGGGCTTGGCCTGCTAAGACCCGCAGGCTAGGCTATATTAAAAAAAAAATATTTCATCTGTCTCATTTTCTTTGTCCTACTTACTATTCATTGGTCAAACCAACTCTTTCTTTTTTGTTTATTTTTTTTTTTAGTATTTTTTACTTATTCTTAAATTTAATATTTTGTGTTTAATAGTACTTTTGGTGTATGTAGTTTCTAAATATATAAATTTTGTATACTAATACTAAACATAATATTTTAAAAAATTGAATTAAAAATAACTTCAGTCAAGATTCGTTAACCTAGATAGATCATATTTTAATTCATGTTGCTGGATGAACAATCAGTGGTAGTACATGAGTCTATTTGATCCTTTTGCCTAGTCTATATATATCAAACTGGCTGTCAACCTCCATTAGGTTTTTGAATATATAGTCCGTTTAAAGTTTTCACTACAATTAAACGCCAATCATACTAACCAACGGAGAATGATGGTCAATTTGATACAAGGACTAAAACAAAATTTTATTGTAAAGATAAGTGTATATCTATAGTAGTTTTTAAAGATAGAACTAAACAATTATTGAAAGATTTAAAACAATATTTTCTCATTTTTTTCAAAAAATACTCATTATTCTTTATAACGTAATATGTGTTTTATAGTATGTCATCACACTGTATAATAATTGTCAAATAATAATATTTTCTCTTTAATTAATTATTAAGATTTTAAAAAAGCAATGAAATTGTCAAAGCAATGAAATTACAACCAAACATAATGAAAAGAAAATGTCAAAAATATTTTAAGTGAGAGGGGTAAAGGATGTCATTTATTTAAAATAATAAGGATAAAGATTGAAAAAATTAAAAAGCTACTAGCTTATTTTTGAAAAGCTACCCAAGTACCGTTTCAAAATAAGCTCTTATTTTAAGCTACTAGTTTATTTTGAAAACATTACCAAACAGAGCTTATAGCTTATTAGTAGCTTAAAATAAGCTATAAGCTCCTAAATAAGCTCTGCCAAACAGAGTCTATATCCCTTAGCAGTTTTAGTTCTTACTTTTAAAATTTTCAAAATGTAGACTTATCTGTCAAATAGACCCATATACTACCACTGATTGTTCATCCAACACCATCAATTAAAATATGGTCCATCTAGGCTATTATACTCCTAATTATTTTTCATCTAACATTTTTAGCCTATGTCTAACAAGTAGCTCATCTAATTTGATGACATGGAAAAAGAAAATAATTAAAAATGATGACATGTTATTTATATGGATGTTTTGGATGATTTCTACCATATTTCATTATCGAAGAAAGTGATTTCTTGCATTGAAATAGGGTAGACATCAAAGTTGCTATATAAAGTTTTAATTACAGTGTACTGCACTACTGTATATGTATAGCGAGGTATTCAGTGTCGTTCGGCAATGAAATTCCATGAAAATCGATATATGAAAATTAAATTATTTTTATAATAACTTAAGATATTGTATTGGGTAAATTTATTTTTTTTTTAAAATAAAATTTAATTTTCATATATTGATTTGCATGGAATCTCATTGCCGAAGACACTGAATACCCCGCTATACATACGCAGTACACTAACAGAAAACTGTTTTCTGTTTTCTAATGTTTCAGTTTTCATTATATGTTTTCCATTCTCTATTTTCTGTTTAGAAAACTTGTTTACTAACACTTATTTTTTAAAATTTATTTTTTAGATTAACATTATAAAATTAGCAATAAGTTTAATTTCGAGTGATTTTTAGACCTTATATTTAAAATATTTGGGTTTAAATAGAATAAATATAATTTTTATTTTTAAGTCCAATATATGTAAAAAAATTTACATTTGATATTCGAACCAAATTTATATTTGTATATAACATAAATAAAAATATATCCGAACCAATAACCTATTAAGTTCACATAAAATTTAGTTTAGATAATATTAATATTTTTTGAGCTAATCTTTAAAATATGTTTGGTTATATTCATTTGAATGACATGTATATAATATATATAATTTTTATTTGGAATTCTAATATAGTAATATATGTGAAATTTCGATATCCGATATCTGGACCAAACTTGTATCCAATATAACATCATTAAAAATATCCGAACGAATAATCAATTGAGTACAATCAAAATTTTAAATGTCGTATAGATTTCAATTTTTAATTTTGATAATGTTAATGATGTATAATTGTAAGCATAAGCAAATAAGTTATGTTTAAATAAATAAGTAATGCAAGTAGAAAAGATAGAAGATGATAATGAATGTAATCATAGTAATGAACAAATATGTAAGTAGATAATGGTGAGAATGAGGTTATAATGACATATAGTCTAATAGATGATAGCTAATTCTATTTTCCATTTAGAAAACAGTTTTTAATAGTGTTTCAATTTTCTAGAAAACTAAAAAATTATTTCCTATTTTCAAAATGGAAAATTGTGCTAGTAAACATGTTTTTTGTTTTTTGTTTTCTAATTTTCTAAATTTTCAGAAAACTGGAGAAAATTTCCAGTTAGTAAACGGCCCCACAATATCTTAAGTTATTCAATTATCCAAAATTCCAAAAATATTAATTTATTTTTAAAATAAAATAAAATTTACCCAATACAATATCTTAAGTTATTATGAAAATAATTTAATTTTCATATATCGATTTCCATGAAATCTCATCGTCGAACGACAGTGAATACCTCGCTATACATACACAGTAGTGTAGTACACTGTAGTTAAAATTTTATAAAGCAATTTTGATTTCTACCCTATTTCATCGCAAAAAATCATTTTTCTTTATTAATGAAATAGGGTAGAAATAATGGAGCAAACCATTTGGCCAGTCCCCTACCACTTAGTGTGCTGACAGTTAGGACGGATGTTAGTCTTCTAACTGTCGGCTGGAGGGATACCTTGGAAAACACCCAAAAAAAAGGTAGAAATCATTCAAAACATCCATATAAATAACATGTCATC
>CM008334.1:18782236-18794076 GCA_002525835.2 Ipomoea batatas | reverse complement strand
TCCCATGCAGCATATTTGTGGGATCCACTGTCATTATTGTGCCCATTCGGGGTAATGACCGCAGCTTTAACTGGATGCGGATCGGAGATGATTGTCCCGTAAAGGTGGAATTTGGCGCTTTGGATCGTCTCCGGCGTTGCAGTGGGCCAGAGACTCGCTGTTGTGGTGGAGCTACCTAGCTAGTTAATTTGGCATGCAGACAAGGGCCGGGGTATTTCATTTTTATTTTAAAATATGGAAGCCTGCCTAATGTGAGCAACGTAATACTACCTCCGTCCCAAAATGGTTGTCTGGTTCATTTAACGAGGCTTGACTGAAGTAATTCTTAATCCAATTTTTCATAATATAAGTTTAGCATTAATATATAAAATTTATATATTTAGAAACAACATTAAAAGTACTATTAAACACAAAAAATTAAATTTAAAAATAATAAAAAATTACTAAAGAAAATAAGCAAAGAAGAAGGAGTTGATTTGACCAATGAATAGTAAATAGGACAGGTAAAATGGGACAGAGAGAGTAATATATAGTAGAAAAGATAGAGGGAAAAGTGGAAATTAAGACTTCAATTATATATATTCAACAACAAATTTACATGCAAACCATGTGACAATTCAGAAGCATAAAGTCATATATAATTAAACCATGAAGAAAATCACACCAAAACATGTAGGTACATACAGTAGTGAAAGTATAATACTATACACTACATGTTTCAAGCTAAGCTAAGCACGGAAGCAGCTGGGCGAATGGTGGCTCATCAGCTCGTCACATGAGAATATGATTTCTTTGATCTTTCCAAGGACCCAAGCCAAGATCTCCCGCTTAACTGCTCCCCGGATTGGAATAACAAATCTCTCCATTGCTTAGTTTTGAGTTAGTTGGAGTAAGCTAAGCCGTTACAGAGAGACAGAAAACTAAG
Source organism: Ipomoea batatas (assembly GCA_002525835.2). NCBI lineage: Eukaryota > Viridiplantae > Streptophyta > Magnoliopsida > Solanales > Convolvulaceae > Ipomoea > Ipomoea batatas. The sequence continues at coordinate 18,793,151 of CM008334.1, read as the reverse complement.
AATATTTATAGCTGAACCGAAACTGAGGTTAGTTGCTACATTATTAACTTAACTGTGGTTAATTATGTATAGCTGAAGCAAAACTAACTAACTAAGGTTTCTACATTAAGCCTTTAGGTTGTTTCCTGGAAGCTCCAATTCGCCGAAGGAAACACGTAAGACGTACTATTGGGTGGGTCATATCCATCAGGTCCGGTTTTGCGGCCAACGCCACTGAATTTATTTATTTATTTATTATTTTTTTTACCAGGACGAATGTATTATTATTTAATAAATCTTTTTCTAAAATAAATTTATGGTATGAATGAATCAAAGCAATGCAATTAAACTGACGGGTAAACGTATCAAGCTTCCGCCTGCAAGTAACGTGCCAAGCTTCACGGCTAGTCTGCTCCAGCATCCGGCCACGCTACAACTCATCGAAAGTCCACCTAAACACCACCGACCTACGCCACAAGTCCAATTAAATATTTACTCATTTATTAGAGCATCCATATCAATGGATATTTAGGGGATATTGAAATAGTTTTAGGTGAAGTGGAAGGAAGAGAAAGTGGAAAGAGAAAGGAAAGGGTTCTCCTGCAAAATGGGGTGAGTGGAACAGTAAAATTGCAGAGGTAAGGAAATGGATCAGCTCTGCTGTGCGTGTGTTCGCGCACAGTAGGCACCCAGCGGGCGCATGAGGTGCGCCTGACAGCTGCATAAATTTTTTTTTTTTCAGTTTTGTTTTATTTTTTTAAAATCATCACTCCCCATTTTTTCCATTGATAAGGATACTCAAGTCTCTATTTGAAATGGGTAATTAAATTTTAAAAAGTTAGTACCTAAAAGTTTTTTTTTTTTTGAATACAACTGACCCTATTACATGCCAATTGAGCACAAGGTGAAAACGGTTAAAATAGATAATTGAAATTGTTAGGAAAAATAAATTATTCATTAATAAAATATTTAAATTATATTAATAAGTTCTTAATTGCAGTTATTTTTAATAACTAAATGATTTTATTTGTATCTCGTTTGCCTTGAGGGAGTATAGTGCTAATTTATTAATATTTATTTTAAAGAACTTTTTAAGTAAAAACTGAAAAAGATGTGCACTTAGTGACATGCTAAAAGTATTTTCAACACATGTCTTTCATACAAAGTTTAACAAGTGTCCATAAAAATCTAAGACGACTATCCTCTACAACTTTTGTGTTCTAAGGGGGTGTTTGGTTGGGTGTAGTTTGGGGGGAATTGGAATTCATTGAATTGCAATTCAATGAATTGACAAACTACATTGTTTGGTTGGAGGGAATTGCAATTCCTACACCCCATGAATTGCAATTCAATGGAGAGGCGGAATTGCAATTCCCTCCAAATGATGAATTGCAATTCATGAGGTACCCCCCATGAGTTGCAATTCAATGGAGAAGAGGGGCAATTTTGTTGGTGTAAAGACAATTTTGCCCCTCCTCACATACCCTTTGTTTTTTTAATAAATTTGAAAGAATTATTATTATTTTGAAAGAATTATTATTATTATTATTATTATTATTATTATTATTATTATTATTATTATTCTACTATTACTATAACTACAACATCTACTATAACACAAGGGCATTTTAGTCATTTTGTCGTTTCTTACCTTTCAATTCCTTGTACTCCTATTCCTGCATATCAAACACTGTAATTGCAATTCTTACTTTATTCATTGAATTGTGCAATTCCACCGAATTACAATTCTTTTCCCCCCTAGTTCCCTCCTCCCAACCAAACGCCCTGTAAGTTCTCAAAGATTCGAACTAAAATAAGGAAAAAAAATTTAGGCAAATTTTGACAAGCTTAGGACATGACTGTCTCAAATATACACTTTGTGCCACCTTGACATACATAGGACACGACTACCACAAACAAGATTTGACAAGTGTAGAAAGCGTCCAATAGCTATTTACAGCTTGTCCTAAAAAAATCAGCTTTTAACGATTATTATGGCTTTTTTCCTAGAAAATGCAATTATATATGCTTCTCGGATAATGTGCCAATGCTCCAAAAGAAGTAAGGATCTAGTAGTGAATGCTGGTCGCACTGTTCGTTTTTCTTATTGTTCTTTTCAGTTATAAACTTTGCTACTTAATTATCAAAAATCATGTTGTCATTAAGGCCTACTGTTGTAGAAGCTATACTACTCTAAAACTCTTGATTTCCAAACTTCTAGTACTATCTTAAAAGTGTTGCTATTGCAAGTAGTGCATGTTGCACTTATCATCTATGTTACGATTAGACTTATGTTGTTTAATGACCTATATTATATTTGAACCTTTGTTATTGGTGAGGTAACTTTCATGTCATTTTCTAAACTCTTTATGTTGGTAAAGCTCTGCTACGCAAACTTGTGTAGCTGTTAACCCTGGTTGTTGATGACCTCATCTTAAATAGGGGTGGGAGTAGGCCAGACCCCTTTGTAGGGGTCTATATTCGGGCCTAGTTAAGGTCTAGTTAGGCCTAGCTCATTTAGTAAAAAGTCCAGGCTTGAGCCAATTTTAAAGCATATTAAATTAAAGGGAAAATCGCACTTTTGGTCCCTCAGTTGTTGCTCGATCTGCAATGTGGTCCCTCACTGTCAATTTTGGTTAATTAGATCCCTAATAATCTTAAACCCTAGTCAATTTGGCCCTCCGATCAAATTTGCCTCTAACCTCAGTTAAGACCATGGACTATTTGGTAATTTCGCACCCCTTATTTGTTTACTTGGATAGGATTATGCAATGCAATTCACTTTCACCCAATTTCACATTTCACTTTCACCGTAGCCCTAACCCACCATTATCGCACATCCTACTACTACGAAGAGGGCGACGCACATCCTACGGTTTGCAAGAGCATGACTAATAGGAGGATTAATGGCTCCAATACAACTCCTGCGTGTAAGTACCTGAACCTTAAATGGCTTTATTTGTCGCAGTTGTAAAGTACAATTTTATCTTCTTTGTGTTTGAAAAAACAGGCTAGCATGTGCAATGTGTTGGGTTTCTGTGATAATTGCTTAGTGGGGACCATTTTATTGTTGAATAAAAGTAGATTCCAGAAATTGAAATTGCTGTTTGTAAGTTTCTTTTTCGCATGTGTTGTTGGGTTGGGTTATGTGGTTATTACTTAGTGGGGATCATTTGTAGATGTATGTTACTTTATTGTACCCACATGGAGACCATAGGTAGTGTAGTGATTTTGTATTTATTTGACTGTCAATGGACTGTTCTTTTGTTGCTGCAACAGTGTGTAGTGTGAATGAAATTTGTCTTATTTTGCTGCAAAATAATTCCATTGACCATTAATTTAATGCCTTTATAGATGATGGTGAGGATTCCTCTGTGTTTACAATTAAATTGCATATTGGGGGTAATTTGGTATGGAAGCCAAAAGTAGAGTATAAGGATGGGTTTATGGAGTATTTTGATCACTTCAACTGTGATGAGGGGAGCTTACTAGATTTAAGGAGGATGGTGAAACAATTAAGGTTTTGTGATAAAAAGGTCCAATTCTGGGTTAAGGTTAAAGGTAGGAAAAATACAAGAAAAATTGAACTAAGGAAAGTGAGTACTGATGCATAAATTTTAGGGCTTAGTTTAGAGGTTCCAGCAAACAAGGAGTTGGATATGTATGTTGAATATATGTATGATGACCAATGGGATTATGAAGTAGAGATCTCTAGGTCTTTGGGAAATGATGCACTACTGACTGAAGAGGAAGATGATGGGAGTGAACAGCATTCTGAGAGGGAAGTTGAGGGCCCAAATACTATGTTCCAAGAAGTAGATGTAGAAGTTAATGGTCCTACTTCTAAGCAGGTGGAAAATGAGGGGAATGTAGAAATTGATGAAGTTGACTGTGTGCATTCTGAAGAAATCTTTAGAAGTTTGGATGGTTCATATTCTGAGAGGGAATGCAATGGTCCTGAAAATGTGTTCCAAGAGAGAAACCTAAAAAAAGATGGGTTTAAATTTGTTTTGGGAATGATATTTAGATTAGCCTCTGAATTTAAGTGGGCAGTAAAGTATCATGAGACCATGAGAAGAAAAGATGTTAAATTTATCAAGAATGAGGGCAGAAGAGTAAGGGAATGTTGTAGACACAGTGATATATGCAACTGCACAATTTTTGGATCAAGAAGCAATCCTAGATGCCCATTTCAAATTAAGACTTACAACCCTGAACACACATGTGGAGATCAAGATGAAAACAAGACTGTTAGCTCTGGCTTTCTGGCAAAATTGTACAAAGATGATTTTAGAGTGAATATTGACTGGGGAAGGAGACAGTTCCAAGAGCATGTCAAACAGAAATTGCACTGCCAAATGTCAAAACATCAGGCCTATAGGGCTAAGCATAAGGTTAAAAAGGAGCTAGATGGTCAAGATTCTGACCAATTCACACTGTTAAATGATTACTGTGAGGACTTAAGGAGAAGCAATCCTAGGTCTACTGTGAAGATGAAACTTGATAGTGAATTTACTGTGAATGGCAGACCTAGATTTCTTAGGTTATATATTTGCTTTGCAGCTTGCAAAGAAGGGTTCCTAAGAGGATGCAGACCTTTTTTTGGGTTGGATGGCTGTCATTTGAAGGGCAGTCAGAAGGGAGGGCAACTATTAAGTGCTGTTGGTCTAGATGGAGATAATTGCATGTTTCCTATAGCATTTGCCATTGTAGAGGGAAAATTGAAGGAGAGTTGGACATGGTTTTAGAGTAGTTGGACAGTGACTTAAACATAGCAAGTAATCCTCATGCTTGGACAATAATTTCAGATAAACAGAAGGGGTTGTTACCTGCTGTTGAACATTGTTTTCATGGCGTTGAACACAGATTCTGTGTAAGGCATATGCATGGTAACTTCTTGAAGGATGGTTTCTCTGGAAATGTGTTGAAGCAGAAGTTGTGGGGTGTGTGTAAAGCAACAATAGAGGCAGATTTTAAAAGGCACATGGAGGAGTTAAAGCAAGAAAATGAAAAAGCAGCTGAGTGGTTGGCTGCCAGAGATCCTAGACACTATTGTAGGGCCTTTTTTTAGCACATTTCCAAAGACAGATTTGCTATTAAATAACATGTGTGAGTCATGGAATAGCACTATCTTGAGTTTAAGGGACAAGCCTCTCCTTACTATGTGTGATAAGATTAGGCTATATCTCATGGGTAGAATGCAAAAGAATAGAGACAAAATGAAAACATACCCACATAAGATTTGTCCCAAAATATCTAAGTGTCTTGAAGAGGCTAAGGATAAGTCAGCTAGGTACAGTACTTACAAGTCACATGATTATTGTTACCAAGTTGATGATCAGAACTTCAAGGCCTTTAAGGTGGATTTAGCACAAAGGCAGTGCAGTTGTAGAGCTTGGGATCTGACTGGCATTCCTTGCAGTCATGGTGTAGCAGTTAACAGGAAACAGAGAGAAAGCCCTGAAGATTATGTTCACTCATGATATACAGTACAGACTTATCTTAGAGCTTATGAACCAGCAATACTTCCCATTCAATCTTCAGATTTATGGCATAAAGTTGATTTTCCAGCACCACTACTCCCCAAATATAAAGCATAACCTGGTAGGCCTAAGAAAAAGAAAAAAATTGATCCACTTCAAGAGAGCAGGCAACAAAGGAGTGAAGTTAGAACAAAGAAATTAGGGGAAGTTAAGAGGTGCAGAGTATGTGGACTGACATGACATAATAAGACAACTTGCAAGGCTAAAAATCCACAGGTATTACTTGAGTCTTTCATTTTCAAAATTACTTTAATGTTGTGTGTAATATTATTATCTTGTATGTATCTGAACAGGTTGAAGGGTAGGCTGAGGTTGCAGGCCAAGCTGAGGTTGAATTTCAGGATGAGGTTGAAGGGCAGGATGAGGTTGAAGGCCAAGATGAGTTTGAAGGGCATTTTGAAGACATACAAGTTGAAACACAAGTCCCTGCATTTGTACTTGATGAAATGGTAATGGGATGTTAAACAAACACCAGTAGATGTTATTGATTACTACCCAGTATATGTTATTGATTACTATTCTTTGAATAGGGTTCTCAGGAGGGAGTGGGATCTCAATCAGCACCACCATTGCACAACCAGGTTCCACATGAGTCCACCTTTATTGCTTCACAAGGGACCACTACTGCTACAAATGCTACTGAAGAGCTGTTGAGAATTGGCATTAGAAGCAGAGTTTTAACTACACTTCAAAGATTGGGCAGACCTACAAAAATGATAGTGATCAAAAAGACACAATAAAGTTTGTATGGTATTTTGTTGGTACTTATGCTACAAATACTATTGAAGTCTGACAGATATGGTAGTTGTTTTGCTAGGAAGTTTTTTGCTGAAACTTGGTCAGATTAACTATTGCTGCAATGCAAATGACTGTTTTTGTGATCAATTGGTCATTTTCCAGTTTTTGTATTCCTTATTTTGTTCTTTTGGCACAACAGGTATTGTAGTTCAATAGTTCCATTACACAACTACTACACAAACTTTCCATTACACAATTCCATTGCAAAAAAATGGACAATTATCCAAACACTATGGCAGAACTCATAACACAAATTTTCCATTTTACAATTCCATTGCATTACTCAAAACGAATACAAAGTACGAATAACTTCATTTCATTACACTGGCATTTGACAAAATAGTGAAAACCTTTAACATTCTAGTTCAACTGGAAAACATTTTCACTTGATTTTACAGTTCTCTGCCAATGCATAAAACAAAGAAAACCAACAACAATTCCAATTCCAAAACCATACAAAAAATTAAATTTGGAATCCAAGTTCTTCTTCTTCATGTTGACATTTTTTTCATCAATCACAGCTCGAAGCCTTTGCATCTCACTCTCTTGTTTATCTAACCGCTTCAATAGACCTCGAATTACTTTGGCCACACGGTCAGAGACATCGGAGTCCAGTCATTGAAAATACCTACAGATCCCATTCCCCTAAAATTCAAATTGAAATGGACAAAGCAAAATGACTACAACAACATTGAAATGACTGTAAAATTCAAATTGAAGTGGACAAAGCAAAATCAGAATTTTACCACCTAATAACAACAAATTATATGGTTAAAGATGCTTACACGTACTCCATAGCGTGGGCAAGCTCTAAATCTCTTTCCAGGGTTGGCAGAACTCCACGACATCCTTACCGGAGCAATTTCACCACACCAACAACGCACTCCTGGAATCCATTCGGCTGAACCGGAGTTGTTTGAAGACATGCCCTTGCAAAGCTTGTCGCCCACTTCGTAGCTGTAGATGAATGAAAATGGCGGAAAATGACGGCTTAGGATTGAAAGGATTGAACTAAAGTTAAATGAAGGTGGGGTGAAAGGGGTGGAAACCAGCGTGCTCCAAGTAAACAAATAAGGGGTGCGAAATTACCAAACATTCCATGGTCTTAACTGAGGTTAGAGGCAAAATCTGACCGGAGGGCCAAATTGACTAGGATTTAAGGTTATTAGGGATCTAATTAACCAAAATTGACATTGAGGGACCACATTGCAGATCGGGCAACAACTGAGGGACCAAAAGTGCGATTTTCCCTAAATTAAATATGCCAGACCTATATATACCAGGCTCGGTCTTCAAGCCTACAGGCCTGGTCTATATATATATATATTATACCTATTACATTTTTATATTTAATTATAATATAACCCCAAGTATATATAATTACCAAACCCTAACCCTCGACCTCCAAAATTCCATTCTAAATTATGATTCAACTATAAACATTGATGTTAATCATGCTATAAGTGTTCTTATTGTTTAATTTTTTATTAACTGTTATTACTGTCATAATATTTAATGAAATGCCGCAGCTTAATTATATGAGTTGATTGTTTATTATTTATGATATTATATTTTATAACAAATTAAATAATAATATAATTGAATTTACTTCTAAATAAATTAACGAGCATGCTAAAGTCGTGATTTGTTTAATTTTATTTTATATTTTAATGCTATGCATTGTGATGATATAGTTATGTAATTATGTATTAGTTTTGTATTAGGTATATTTCTTAAATTATTTATATATACTTATTAAAGTTTTTAAAAAGTCTTAACACATAGCCTTTAAATAGGCTCAAAATATTACTTACTTTGAAGCCTTTTTAATGTTCTAAATACTAAACAGGCTTTTAAAAAGGTTTTAGGCCAGGCTAGACCAATTGTAGGCTCAGACTTGAGCCTAACAAAAAGCCTACATACATGCTCAGCCCTAGGCCTAGGCTTTAGATTTTTGTAACAGGCCCAGGCCTAATTTTTTAAAGCTCGACTCGGCTCGGCCTATTTCCACCCATAATCATGAAGTTATTAGCATCAAACACTTAATGTGTTGATTTTCCTTGTAGTTTAACATAGTGAATTTTTGTAATGATATTATGATAAACTATTGTCTAGACTTATAAAATAAAAATAAAAATAAAAATAAAAATATAATTTTGGGGTCTAAATATTCATCATAATTTGCATTTTTGGAACATCAAAATTTATGTACACTTACTCTTAACAATTTTTCCTTTTTGATGATACCAAAACTTATACTTAGTGAATGAAATATGAAACTAAGTCATATATGACAAACATTTTGAACTTTCTTTTATTACTAATTTCAGTCATTAGAGAGTCTAAAATAAAGATGCTTTAGGTTTATATTCATATGCTCAATTTTGTGATTGTGCTCTGAAATTTTAAATTAGTGAAAATCTTTTTATCATTAATTTTATTTTTACTTGTTCACTGCATACTAAATGCGTTTAACAATAAGTTCTGAGCTTTAAATAATCATAACAAAATAAAAACACAAGAGTACATTGTCATTCATCAATTAACATGTTAGTACGTATACATAATAATTAGACACTACAAAAGAACACAAAAATAGCGACGAATTCATTCAGTTGCTACTTTAGCGACGGCTTAGTGATAGATTTGTAAGACTTTTCCCAATGCAATATATATTATATATTGTTGGCCTTAATAATGTGGTGCAGGTGGACTAGGCCCATTAAGTTATAGGTTGGATTGGACATCTAGGTTTAGTCCAATCCACCATTATGGCCTATATAAAGCCTGCATTGATGAGATGCATGACATACAAATATATAGCACCTAAAGATATGGTACTCATACTGCTCAGAAAATACCAGTACACAATCTAGGGTTCTGAGTTAAGTGTGAGACAACGACTAATACCCTGCAGATCTACAGTTCAAGAGGCAACACAACAAGACATCAACTATGGCTGGAGGTCAACACGACTTATGCTTCTACTACTACGAGTTAAGTTTCTCGTAGATTCATTCTGTATGTATAGACAATATTTGTGATCTAACATTTGGTATCAGAGCCTTTATTAATCTGTCTGTTTGACTGTATTGCCTAAAAAATCAACATTAATTTTATATACATTAAGTTTTTTGTATATGATTTTTTGCACTGTCGAAGTTTAATATTTGGATTGTTGAATTTTTTTTGGCATTAAGTGAGGAATTTGTATTTCTTCTTTAAAAAAAATTAGTTTTCTGATTTGTTTTTCTTCGTCGTTTTTCACCGGGGTTCGCCGGTTTACTGCGAGGTTACTGTCTCTGTTTGAGAACAACGACGACGAGCTCAAGGACCTGAAGTCGCGTGTAGTGGGCGTCGTTGGAGGACCTGGAGTTTCGATGAGGAGAGCTGTAGAAGCGAGCTGGAGTCTCCGGCGACGTCGCTACTGGGTTTGGGCCACTAGTTGCCATGGACGACAACAACAAGCTTTGGGTATTGATGTCACGACGGTGGGCAGCGACGCACAGCGTACATGGGTGATGGTGTTTGGTGCTGCAGGTAGTCGTCGGCGCTTGTCGCTGCTCTTCAAGCTTGGACGACGCTCGGTCGACGACGGCAAGCTTTGGCTTTGTAGCGAGGTGGCACGGCGGAGGCGAGCTGGACTCCGGTGACGTCGTTGCATCTCCTCTCCTTCAGGCGGCTGCTGCTGCTTATTCCTTGCTTCTTCATCGACGGCGGTGGACGATGGCACTGAGAAGAGGAGAATCGACGGCGGCGAGGCTGGGTTTCGGCAACGTCCGGCTTCCTCTCCTCCTTTTGGTGACGACGGTGCGATGACGGCGACAATTGGCCGGTTGTGGCGTCGCGATGAAGACGGCGGCGGTGTCCTGTGGTCACCTTCTTCCCTCTTTCAAGCGGTGCCTTCACTGCATCTTCCCGGCCTACTTCCCTGTCGGCGGTGGCGCTGGTTTTCCGGCAACCTTCAAGCGGTGTCTTCGCTGCTTCTTCCCGGCCTGCTTCCCTGTCGGCGGTGGCGCTGGTTTTCCAGCAATGCATTGGAAGGAGACGGACACTGGATGGTATACCTTACGCTAATTTTCTATTCCTATTAAAATGCAATTATCTTTATTTACCATATATTTTATTTGCCTTATTTATTAATTACATATTAATTTTGTTAAATGGTAATTATATTATTTGATTTAATATTTTCATATTTATTTTACCTTAATTAATATTGTGTATTATTTTTGCAAATGATAAATATATCATAATTGTTTATATTTTAGAATATTAATGCCCTTTAGTTTAATTTTGACATTAAATTTACAATTAAATTATTTTTCAATTATAGACAAATATCAAATTTTAAATTTGTCATTTGAATTTTAATTTAATTTTGGGGTTCATATTAAATTGCCTGAATTATTGCAATTTATTTAGGATATATGTGTTAATAATATATTAATTTGTAATCCAAGTATGCTATGTATAGTTATAATTATTTTGTTATAATTTTTATACATTAATAAAAGCATGCTTTAGGATTGAATTTAACATATTATTAACTCATAGTAATATCATTCAATTTCAGATCCTTATGTCAATTTAGC
>CM008334.1:18758884-18770088 GCA_002525835.2 Ipomoea batatas | reverse complement strand
AATTTAATAAAGGGATAAGGGTCAAATAGACCCTCAAACTATAATCAATTGGTCACCATCTCCGCTGCCGGACGCCACCGGCGACCTCATGGTTTTGTGTTGTTTGCCGGAACTTCGCCGGACGATCGCCGGAGTTGGCCGGATTTTTTGGTGACCTGCAATTATAGGTCACAAATAGGTTAAAGGGTGTATTTGTCCTAAAATAACAAGTTCGAGGGCCTAATTGAAGCTTTTTATTGTTCGAGGGCCTAATTGCACAATTGATTATAGTTTGAGGGTCTATTTGACCCTTATCCCTTTAATAAATTATCTTTCTCATTCAAATTTTAAAAAAATACTAGTTTATTGAATATTTATTTCTTTTTAAACTTTATAGAGTTTGGAGAGATTTGGTAGATTGAGCTACAACCAACAAGAGATTGATGAAATTAGAGACACATGTTGCAAGTATCTAATTGATGAAAGGGTTAATACAATACTTGTTTAATACATGTACATGAAATAGTTGATGTTAATAGTTTTAGTTTTAAATTAATATTATTAATTAGTATCAATTGTGATATTTATTAGCTTGATTAATTGTGAAATTATGAATATAAAATTGCAAAGATTTTGAATGTTAATTGATGTGATTTGTAATTTGTATATTTGTGTTTATTTTTTTGGTAGAAATTATAAAATATATTTAATATATATTGATAGAACAAATTCATAGAAATTTGCTAGGTAAATGGATTAAAGGAAATAGATTCCATAAAAGATTAGCTTTTGTTCTTGCTAAATCCTTGAGAGAAGAGGAGAGAGATATGCTTGAAGAAGCTTTTGTTATTGGCTATTGTATATAGAAATTGGAATGGCTTCCCTTGTCTTAACGGTTAAACCCTTTATATAGGCACTTGACCTTGACCCGATACCAAGAGAATGCATTGAGTGTGTAAGGAGGTGTACCCGGGGAATATTCCCCATCAAGGAGCCCTCTGGCGAAGGTAGCAAATCAGTGAAGAAGATGATGATGGCGCAGTAATGATGGAACATGACCAGCATATTGATGGCGATTTTGGTCTACAGAATGATGATGATGATTACATGCATGAGAATAACAAGGGTACTATAGCTCTGGAAAATGACATTGATGTAGTGGGTATAACCCGAGTATACCCTAGCGTCTCGCACAAAGCTATGCTCTAACCAAGTGTCTCGCACAAAGCTACACTTAGTTCACCCGAGTGTCTCGCACACAGCTACACTCCTTTCTACAATCAGTAGAGATACAACTGTTGAAAGAAATAAAGATTTCTTTTCTAAGACTTGAATTCTCTCGTGTATAGCTCAATATCTCAGCACTTTGTATTTTGATCGTATTCACCGCTCAGTAACACCACTTGTAGTTTTTCACGTTTTGGTTCGTAGTGCTGTAATGCCTCGTTACCACCGTTATTGCCTCTTGTTCTAGTTCACTGAGATCTATTTGTCTTGAAGTCTTCTTGGGCTTTTTACAATTCAAAGAATTATTTGCCCGTTATGAACATTCAAATTTTGAACGTTCACTTGATCTGATTAGTCATACCAATTTGATCTTGATGGTCACACCTCCTCATTTAATGACCATCGTTGATATGATAACTTGCCAATTTGATCTGATAAGATCTCCATTTTGATCTGCACATTTAATGCCTCTGGTAATTTTAAAAAATTACCTCTGCAAATTGCTCACCAAAGTCTTCTAATTCGGCTTGATTGAACTTTGAAACTTGTAGCCTCCAATTTTTGACTTGTTGTCTTGACAGCCTGATATTGTGGACTTTGTATCCTTCAAATCTTGATATTTTTGACTTTGTTGCATTTTTCATTTGATCTTGGGCAAGTTTATCTTTCAAAATATTTTCCGGGTGGCTCTTGCTTGAGTATAAATAATGATCTTCAGAAAATCACCACCTTCAAATTTCTTCTGGTTCATAGCATATCGTACTGGATCTTGTATATATATATATATATATATATATATATGAAGCATGCAAAAATGGCTAAGTGTAAGTTCCACTATGAATTGCTCCAAAGCTTGCTCCATGAAGGTTTTCACGCGTGTAGGAAAGATGTAGAAGTCACACGCATAAAGTCTTAGCCAAAGTTCCTCTACATTATTGACCTTGATTTGCTCCATGTTGACTTGACTAGCTCCATAACTTGCTCTATTGACCAAAAGTAGCTCCAAAGGTTTTGGTCATATGACTAGCTCCCAAGCTTCCTCTTTAGGAATTAAAATGTAACAAGTAAGATTCAAACGCTAAACCATTAAGTAATATACTTAAATCTTTAACCAATGTTCTGTTTCATCTCATTTAATTATGCTCATCAAGATATTATATTTGATCCTTCTTTTCAATGTGTAGCGTATGGTGTAGAGATAGTGGATCTTGATCTTCTTTTCGCCTTTTACTTCTTGACTGCTCCATTGGACCAAAAGTTTGACTTCTTCTTGGAGTTGGATCACTTTGACTAGCTCTATGGAGCTTGACTTGCTCCACAACTAGCTCTATTGGACCAAAAGTTTGACTTCTTCTTAGAGTTGGATCGTGACACAACTTGCTCCACTTCTTGGTCTTTAAAGCTAAAAATGTTCTCTATAGGATTCGAACTTGTGCCTTCTAGTCTAGCAATGATAAACTCAGTCTTGTCCATTAGATCACATACACTCATATGTATTGTGGAAGCAAATGACTTACAAGACTCATGACAAAATGAACTCTATAAAACAATAATTCGAACCAATCTAATGCCATGACTTGTCTTCCAGGTCTAATCTCTACACTCTATAAATAAAATAGGGGATTTCTAAAAATACAATGGCTCATCAAAACTATTACAATATTATTCCTAACAGGAAAATTTGCTAAAATGGCCAATGCGATTGAGGGGTTGAATGGTCGGATAGAGAGAATGGAGGGAGATAGGAGATCAAATCATCAAAGTGAAGGGGAAAATGAGAGGGTGAATGTGAGAGTTAATGAGAGAAGAGATGAAGGCAATACAAGTGAGGAAGATAGGGGAGAAGAAGGAGAGGTAATAGAGGATATAGGAGGGATAGAGATGAGGGAGATGATGACATTAGGAACATTAATGCACCTATTCCTAACTTTATGGGTAAGAGAGATCCTGATGTTTATTTAGAATGGGAGAGGAAGGTAGACAGAATTTTTGATTGCCATAACTACTCTGAAAGAAAAAAAACTTAAGATGGTGATACTAGAATTTAGTGATTTTACTACGTTTTGGTGGGATAAAGAGGTGTTGGATAGGAGAAGGAGTGGGGATAGAGAGGTAAGGAGTTGGAGAGAAATGAAGGTGTTGATGTGAAAGAAATGGGTCCCTGCTGCATACCAACGAGAATTACATCAACAGTTACAAGAATTTGTACAAGGTAGAATGTTTGTAGTTGAGTATGACCATGAGGAGCAGAAACTCTTGACAAAGCTTGGAATTGCAGAAGATCCTGAAACAACTATTTCTAGGTTTATCAAGGGGTTGAATTGGGACATCCAAGATGAAATTGAAATGTGTGATTACTTGGATTATGAAGAGGTGGTTCAAAAGGCCATCCAAGTAGAAAAGAAACTTAAGAAAAAAAACTAAGGACTCAGAACTGGAGGTCAAGAAAAGAAGTGAAAAGGGACTTAAAGCCTAAAGGAGAAGCGAGCAAGTCTATTAACAAGGGCAAGGACAAAGTTGATATTGCTACCAACCGTACGAGCAACACCAAATGTTTTAAATGCCAAGGTAGAGGCCACATAGCTAAAGATTGTCCTAACAAAAGAAATGTTATTTTGCTTGATTCAGGGGAATTTGAAACTGATCCAGAATCTGAGGAGGAATCTAGAGCTCCTAGTGGAAGTGAAGATGAAATTCTAAGCCCCGCCGAAGGAGATATGTTGATGGTGAGAAGATTGTTAAACTTGCAAGCTAAAGGTGAAGAAGAGCAAAGAGAAAACATATTTCACACTAGATGTCACATTCATAACAAAGTGTGTAAGCTTATAATTGACAGGGGCAGTTGTACTAATGTAGCTAGTACTGAACTAGTTACAAAGCTAAGATTGAATACAATTGAGCACCCTATGCCATACTCTCTACAATGGCTAAACAAAAATGGAGAAATCAAGGTTGACAAACAGGTGTTAGTTCCGCTCTCCATTGGAAGGTATACCGATGAGATTTTATGTGATGTAGTTCCCATGCAGGCTGCACATGTGCTCTTGGGGAGGCCTTGGCAATTCGATAAGAAGACCATCCATGAAGGTTTTAGTAATAGATATTCATTTGTACATAAAGGAAAGAAAGTAACTCTTGTACCTTTGACTCCTAGTCAAATTCATGATGATGAGGAAAAAACAAAAGAAAAGGAGGAAAAAGAAAAAGAAATGAAAAAAATGGAAAGAAAGAGAGAAGGAAAAAATCAAACATATTTTGTATAAGAAAAGAAATTGAGAGTTATTGATGCCAGACTACAGTCTATATTTCTTATGCTTTGCAAAGGGTCTGTGCCTCAACTAGATAACCTTGAACATTTGCCCAAGGCTATTTCATCTTTGATGCAGGTTTTTGAAGATGTATTTTCAAAAGATTCCAAGTGGTTTACCTCCTATGAGAGGAATAAAGCACCAAATAGACTTAATACCTCGGGCTCCTATTCCAAATAGACCTGCTTACAGATGCAACCCCGAAGAAACTAAAGAAATTAAAAAACAAGTGGATGAGTTGATGGAAAAAGGACAAATAAGGTAGAGCTTAAGTCCTAGTGTTGTACCAGTATTGCTAGTGCCCAAAAAGGATGGGTCATGGAGGATGTGCGTGGACTGTCGAGCTATAAACAAGATCACGGTAAAGTACCGCTTTCCCATTCCTTGTTTAGATGACATGTTAGAAGAGCTACATGGTGCATGTATATTTTCTAAAATTGATTTGAGGTCTGGGTACCATCAAATTAGAATTCGTGAGGGGGGTGAATGGAAAACTGCATTCAAGACCAAACAAGGTCTATATGAATGGCTAGTTATGCCATTTGGACTCATTAATGCACCTAGTACGTTCATGCGTTTGATGAACCATGTGCTTAAAGATTTTATTGGCAAAAGTGTAGTGGTATATTTCGATGATTTACTAATATATAGCAAAAGCTTTGAAAAGCATGTTCAACATTTGCATGATGTTTTTTCTGTTTTAAGAACTAATAAATTATACGCAAATTTTAAAAAATGTGAGTTTTGCACCTCATTTGTTCATTTTCTTGGCTTTATTATTAGTGCCAATGGAATTGAAGCAGATAGTGCCAAAGTCCAAGCTATTAGTGAATGGCCAACACCAATGACAGTTAGGGAGGTGCGTGGCTTTCATGGCTTAGCAAGTTTTTATCGCCGATTTGTGAAAGATTTTAGCACCATTGCTACACCACTAACCAAGGTGATTAAAAAAATGTTGGTTTTCAGTGGGGTGAAAAACAAGAGCTGGCTTTTAAAATACTAAAAGAAAAATTAAGCTCTGCACCTGTTCTTGCCATGCCTAATTTTGAGGCAACTTTTGAATTGGATTGTGATGTTTCGGGAGTTGGAATTGGAGCTGTCCTAATGCAAGGTGGCAAGCCTATTGCATATTTCAGTGAAAAGCTGAACGAGGCCGCTCTTAATTACCTGACATATGACAAAGAGTTCTTTGCTCTTTTTAGAGCTTTTAAACACTGGGAACATTACTTAAGGCCTAAAGAGTTTGTAATCCATACTGACCATGAATCTTTGAAGTATCTTAAAGGTCAAAGCAAACTCAATAGGCGCCATGCTAAATGGGTTGAATACATTGAATCTTTTCCATATGTTATTCAATACAAGCGTGGTAAAGATAACGTGGTAGCTGATGCTTTGTCTCATAGATATTCTTTGTTGACAACTATGCATGCTAGATTTTTAGGATTTGAGCATTTAAAGGAGTTATATGCTACTGATTCTGATTTTCATGGATTATATGTGGAATGTCAAAAGGGAGCTCATGGGAAATTTTATGTGCATGATGGTTTTTTGTTTAAAGAAAATAGATTGTGTATTCCTTGTTGTTCTATGCAAGAACTTCTAATTAAAGAAGCCCATGGGGAGGTTTGATGGGCATTATGGCATTCATAAGACTTTCGATATTTTGCATGAACACTTCTTTTGGCCAAAAATGAGAAAAGATGTAAATAAAATGTGTGATAGATGTATTATTTGCAAACGGGCTAAGTCTAGAAGTCAACCACATGGGTTATATCATCCTTTGCCTGTGGCTGAACATCCTTGGGTTGATTTATCCATGGACTTTGTTTTAGGGCTACCGAGAACCAAAAAATGTCATGATTCAATTTTTGTGGTTGTTGATAGAATTTCAAAGATAGCACATTTCATTCCTTGCCATAAATCTGATGATGCTAGCAATGTTGCTACGTTATTTTTCAAAGAGATTGTTCGTTTGTATGGGATGCCTAAAACCATTGTTTCTGACAGGGATGTAAAATTTTTGAGCTATTTCTGGAAAACTCTTTGGGGTAAGCTTGGTACTAAGTTGTTGTTTTCTACTACATGTCACCTGCAAACTGACGGGCAAACTGAAGTTGTCAATAAAACTCTAGGAACTTTGCTTCGAGTTTTAATTAAAAAGAATTTGAAGAGTTTGGAAGAAACCTATTGCTGAATTTGCCTATAACAAGCACACACACAACACTACAGGTTTTTCCCCTTTTGAGGTCGTTTATGGGTTTAATCCCTTAACTCCTCTTGATTTGATGCCATATCCGGTGAACGAGTATCGCAATTTAGATAGAGCTAATAAAGCTGACATGATAAAGAAAATGTATGAAAAAGTGAGAAAACAAATTGCTAAGAAAAATGAGCAGGTCGCCAAGTATGTGAACAAGGGCAGGAATGAGGTGATTTTCAATCTCGGGGACTTCGTATGTGTCCATATGCGGAAAGAGCGGTTTCCTTCCCAAAGAAAATCTAAGTTACTACCCCGTTGCGATGGACCGTTTCGTGTGCTTACTCGGCTCAACAACAATGCTTATACATTAGAATTGCCAAGTGGGTATGGGATTAGTTCTACCTTTAATGTTGCGAATTTATCTCCTTGTCCTGCCAGTGAAATTGATTCGTGGACGAATCTTTCTAAGGGGGGAGGAGATGTTGAGGACAACTATGAGGATGACAAAGAAAATAGTCTTTTGATCTTAGAGGGTCCAATGACGAGAGCAAAAGGCGCAGATATTTCATGAAGCTATGAGTGACCTTATTAAAGAAGTAAGTCAAGCTAATAAAAAATATGAAGATGAAGTTGAGTTGAAGGTGGTTAATCTGATTCAAGGCACAATTTGAAGAATAAAATCGAGTGGGGGTTTATACCTTATAAATCAACACTTGGAGTATTTTTTTCATGCAAATAAAAGTTTGAGATTATTTTGGTCTGTATTTATGTTATTCAATTTGTGTCTTGAATCAGATGGACCACCTTCAACTCAACTCCATCTTCATATTTTTGATTAGCTTGACTTACTCCTTTAATAAGGCCACTCATAGCTTCATGAAATATCTGCGCCTTTGCTCTCGTCATTGGACCCTCCAAGATCAAAGGACTATTTTCTTTATCATCCTCATAGTTGTCCTCAGGGTGGCAGATACTCTCACAAGCCTTTTTCCAAAAAGGAAAATTTCTAGTCCTAAACTCAAGTTGATATGGATTCAACCTCAAAGTTCAAGAAACGTACCTTGGAACACATCACAAGCCTTTGAGAGTAAGGGTGTATCGAGAAGTAGGTAATAAAATTGAGAGCAAGAAGCAAAAAAAAAAAAGGACAATACAAGCAAAGAAACTAAGCAAGATTTGAAAGAAAAATGAGAATAAAGAAAGAAGTATGGCAGAAAGGTATGCAAGACCAATATCAGAAGGTAGACACAAATAGAATGTAACAAGGTTCAAGTGTGTCACAACCAAATAGGAATCAAGAACTCCCTCCAACCTTATACTTTTCCCCTTCCTTTTCCCTCCAAGATTCTCCTACCAACCAGATTATTTCCCCAACCTTATTCTTTCTCTTTTGTTTTGTTTTGTTTTGTTTTGTTTTGGTTTTTTTTTTTCAAATTTCTTGATTTTTTTGATTTTTTTTTAATATTATGCTCCAAATAAGTAATGAAAATTTCACCCAAAAAATTCGGACCAAGAGGATCCACACAAGTCCTTCAAAACAGAAATCAAGAATTTCAAGAATCACCAAGAAAACAGAAACGCTACCCTGATTTTGAAGATCAATATCTCAATGACCAGAATGAATTACGAAATGTATAATATATCAAAAGAACGCCCAGGAAGAGATATACAATATATAAAAATTTCACATAAAACTAACTAGCAGATCTATAGATATAAGTCAATTTCTAAAACTGGTCACAGAATGCGGAAATCTGGATAGGGTATGCTTTCGATGTGATTGTGCGTAAATGTGCTTTGGATATAAGTAAGGGTGATATGGGTTTTTTTTTATAGAATTTATGGTAATATGGTGGTTGAGAGGTGTGGGATTTTGTTGATATTGGGTAGAAAACAATTTTGGGATTGTTTTTCAAGAAACTGAAGAACAAATATTAAGATCCAAGAACACAATTAGGAATGCAAGAATTTTTTATTTTTTTGGGTTTTTTGATGTATATAATAAAGGAAAAAGTAAGATAGGAATTATGTTTTTTTTTTTTTAAATAAACCCTAGGAAACCTAGGGAACCAAATTTGTAATGATTATGAGATAAACCTAGGCTATGAATACCAAATTGATATGGACCTAGTCCAAGGTTCAAATAAAGATTGAGTATTTTCCTAAGATAGCTCCCAAAGTAAGGATAGAGATGGATCGAAATACCTTAGACCTCACAAGAAACCCTTAGTCTCGAATCCTCAAAGACTTAGAATAATCCCATTGTAGCTTCAAGTACCTCGATTATGCAATCTTCAATCAACTACAGTCGGATCTAGTTTCCTTTGATTCAAGAACGAGTCCACGAACCTAAATCTAAGGTTGAAGAAAGGAAGATTGATTCGAGTCCACGAATCAATTTGCTAGTTGAGTCCACGACTAGCCACTAATTGTGTCCACAATTAGCTATAAGGTTTCTTACACAAGTGTAAAGAAAAACTTAAGAATTTTATTGAATGAAAGTGTCCCTTAGACTGATATCATTGTGCCCTATTTATAGGTATAGGGACATCATTATAATCCTAAATATAATGGGAAAAAGAATCCTAAACCTAATCTAGAAATCATTGGGCCTAACTTAATCCTCAAATCAGCATTTAAACAATTATAAAAAGTCTTGAGTTATTCTACATATTTTGCAATTGGGCTTGAATTGGATTTCCACCATCTTTGAACATAACCAATGAAGAGTTGTCTTAGTTGTTTGGACTTAGACCTTGTGATTGGCCCAACTGATATTCTTAATGGATCTTCAGTAGTTTGGGTTACATTAAGTGGCCTGGTCACGATCATGAACGACGTCAGGCGCGAAGATCTTGAAGAACCCAAGAGGAATTGATATAAATAGAATATTTTTAGTAGGATTTAGAGCTTGAATTTTAGTTGTATTATTTCATTTCAATTGTATCTCTCTAGCTACTCAAGAACACTCTCAATTTGGAGAAAAACCTAGGTTGAAGGAGACTTGACAACTCTCTTGATTCCTTGGAGCTTTAGATTTTTCTTTGTAATTGAACTCAATTGTGGATTGAATTGTGGTAATCTTTAAA
This sequence comes from Ipomoea batatas, assembly GCA_002525835.2. NCBI lineage: Eukaryota > Viridiplantae > Streptophyta > Magnoliopsida > Solanales > Convolvulaceae > Ipomoea > Ipomoea batatas. Next base: position 18,760,285 of record CM008334.1, on the reverse strand, counting down.
TTTTGAATTTCAATTCCTTGTTTTCTTTCAATTCATCTTGCGTTCAATTTTCTATCATGAGTGGCTAGACATTCTTTAGGGATTGTATCTTCTTGTTGGAAGTGGAAGCTTTTAATGGTGTCTTGTGAATTAGGGCCCAATTCATTTGATGATTTAGGAACCTTCTCCCTAGGCAAGAGATTGCTAGGGAATGGAAGACTTTTCTCCATTTGCTTTCCCCGCCTTCGATTCGAGAGGACGTAGTCCAGGATAAGGCGTAGCTAAAGTGTTTGATAAAATGACTCATAGGGATAAGTTGTCACTTGGGTGCTTGTTTGATCTATGATAGGCCGTTAAGACCGAAATGACGACGATGTTGTTGTTAGCCTTACTAGAAGTCCAATAAGCACTAGCACAAATCATACCTAAGAGCACTAGAAGTATAATTGCAATGATTGAGCAATTCAGCTCTTTTTTCTTTCCAATTTGTATATTCAATTATGAATACTTTTCTCTCTTGTTACTTGTGAATCTTTTACAACGATGCTTTTATTTGAATCTTGTATTCTCAAGCTTGGATTGATTCCCAATTTCACTCATATCTCAACACGCCCAATTTGTCATCCTTAGAGATGACAATCCGCGGATATCCATTCCTACCACTACTATCCATTCACACATTTATCTTTTCATCTATACACGAAAGTGTCTTGTCTGCTACATGATCAAATTTTTACAGCCAGCCCCTTTCCTCACTTAGTATACGTCAAGGCATAGACTTGGGAGCTCCTTGATGTGGAATATACTCCGGATATACTACCCTACACTCTTTATGCATCTGCTAGGTATCGGGTCAAGGTCAAATGCCTATATAAAGGGCTTAACCCTTTAAGACAAGGGAGGCCATTCCAATTTCCATATACAACAGCTAATAACAAAGCTTCTTCAAGCGCATCTCTCTCCTCTTCTCGCTAGGATTTAGTAAGAACAAAAGCTAATCTTTTCTGGAATATATTTCCATTAATCCATTTACATAGCAAATTTCTATCAATATATATAGGGACGCGCTCAGCTGCGAACCATCGCCAAGGAGAGAACTGAGAACGCTTCGTAACCGTTCACGTGTCCAGATTAACGAATCAGATGTAATTTTATATATGTATATATATATATATGTGTGTGTGTGTGTGTACATACATGCATGCATACATACATACATACACACATGCATGCATGCATACATACATACATGCATACATACATACATACATACATAAATAATGGGGCAAAATTAAAATATTGCACAGGACCCTTATTTTGATTGGAACGGCCATGTTCGGAAGTAGATGGTCTGTCGTATTACACTATCTGTATCCGAAGTGGGAACTTCATACGCAAATAATTAGGGCAAAATCGGTCGTC
>CM008334.1:18728974-18740545 GCA_002525835.2 Ipomoea batatas | reverse complement strand
CTTTTTATGATTATGTTTTGTGTAATTTGAATTTTGCAGACGACCCCGTTGATTGCAGGAGTTGCTATTGCTGCTGCTGCTTATGCTGGTAGGTATGGAATTCTAGCATGGCAAGCTTTCAAGGCAAGGCCACCAGCTGCGAGAATGCGGAAATTTTATGAAGGAGGTTTCCAACCTAAAATGACAAGAAGAGAAGCAGCTCTTATTCTTGGAGTCAGGTATGCTCTCTGTGCCTGTGTCCTTTTTACCTAGACATAATACCTATAGTTTGTCTGGCAACTTACTTTTGGTTTTCCGGTCTTTACTTGTACCTTATAACTCCCCTCTAGCATTTCTACATTATGCCTTTAATTGTGGTCTGATGATGCGCTTTTGAGTTTGCTTTCCATTTGTTATCATGTGCCAAGAATGTTGAATATTTTCTAACCATTTCATTCATTCGTATTTGTTGTCTGAGATGCTTCATTTTAAGATTTCCCTGTGTGGTTGTGGGAAATGCACTAGATCAACGGTTCCTTACTCTGAGTGTATAATACTCTGTAATCAAGAATGATGGAAGAGCCTTATGAATGATATATAGTTATATAATGAAAAGAAAGACACCGGTTGCCTGTTTGTTTGCATTTCGTCGTTCATTTGCATCTCGTTATTCATTCTGGTGGCATTTCTCATACAATTTTTTTGCTTCCTGTTTAGAAATAGATAGATATTCTCATATTCACATCCAAAAATTTGTATACTTTGTTTTTCGTACTAGCTCATTCGACAAGCTGTGTAGTTTGTGCATCTATCGTACCAAGCAATATATATTTACTTCTTTTCAACAATCTCACCAGAGAAAGCACTCCCACGGATAAAGTGAAGGAGGCTCATAGGAGGGTAATGGTGGCTAACCATCCAGACGCAGGCGGTAGCCATTATCTCGCATCTAAAATAAACGAAGCCAAGGACGTGCTTCTTGGGAAGACGAAAAGTAGCGGATCTGCATTTTGATTTAGCCAGATATTAATCAATTCTTTTAAAAGACTAGTGAATCACAAAATCTCTATCCCTGGAGCATCCAGAGTACCACATCTTCATCAAACCTCTCCGGCAATTATATACCGAAATTTTTTGGTTCTGTATCTGGCTTCAAGAATTAATCAGAAAAGTTACTAGGTCTTTCCCTTAGATGGGTTTGTTGAATGAGGAAGAAATTTTGCTTCACCCCAGGATGTGATTATGTTTTCTGCTTTGTATACTCTGTATCCCCTAGGTTTGAATGCAATTCATGGTTGCCTAATGACTTATATATGTAATAAATTGTTTACCTGAACTTGTCTTCTATGAAATGTAACAGTTTTGTCCTCTATCACTCTATGTGGTGCCATATTTTCATCCCCATTGTTCTTTACTTTGATTTAATGAAAACCTGCAATTTTACCCAAATATGCCCTTATGTAAAGCTCGTTTTGTGACACTAGCCAATAAAAGATAAAGAAGTAAGAAAGTCAGCCTAAATTGTTCATTAGTTTCCCTAGCTGGGGAAGTATTCAAAAAAAAAAAGGAAAATTTTTTGGTTAAAGGTAATAAACTATGGTATTATATGTGTATGTGTACAATATTGTAGCAATAATAAGAAAAGAACACACTAGAATAATTTAGTCGAATTGTACATAACTAACTAGCTCAAACTAAAAAGTTGAATAACCATGGAATATCATAATAGTTGTACTAAACATTAAGAATGTAAATATTGGTAAGTAAATATTAGAGTATAATATGATTATGTTGGATTGAAGTGGAGTGTGAATTGGTAGAAGAATGGAATTGGAGTATGTAGTCAAAGGTGAAGTGGGAATATAGGTTTGTAGGTAGGTAGGATGGGGAATCATAATGGCGAAGGAGCATTGAGACTGGGGCTCTCTCTCGCCTTGTTTTTTTGTTGGGTTGTGTTTAGACATTTTCTGTGGAAAATGCTTTCAATTATTCCCCTCTGACCTTCACCTCATCATCTTGCCTACAACAATGTTTCCACCCTTGCTCAATCAAATATATTAAAATATAAATAAATATAACGTAAATTTAGTATAGTGTGATATTATTTTATGGAACTGTCCTTTTCCATGAAGTTCTGTAAATCCATAACTGATTAGGGAATATCGTAGTGTCAATATCTTTATCGACATTGACAATGAGAGTTTTTATTTTGTCACAATTTTTTTGGGGGGTTTTAGGAAGTGAAAATTAATTACGCAATGGGAGATTAATTTTAGATTTGACAGATTTGACAGTTAAAATATATTAATTGATGAAATAAATTGATAAAAAAAAATCAAAACTCAAAAAGAGATTTTAGTCGAAAGAGAGTGTAAGATGAATCAATACTTGACTTGGGTGACCTTGGCACAAAGAGTGTTGTCTTGGTATAGTGTCACGGACATATAGACCCATGAAAGTCTCTATTCATGAAGCCTAATCTATATTATATTGTTGGATAAGCAATAAAAAAAAAAAAAAACTAACTATTCTAAAGATACTAACATGCTTGAAAGACTAGAATCAAATGCCAGTATAGAGTTAAGTTATATTAATCTATATTCTATCACGTCTCTTTTATACCTTCAAGTCTAAGCCATTTGTTTTTGTGGGGATATGATTAGTTGTCCTATTATTATTCTAAGCTTATCTCCCCACTTGTAACCTCATTCTCACATAATCAGTACAAAATTGTCCATATATGCTTGTGTTACATCCATCTCATATTATCTCCAAACCTAAGTCATATTATTTGTAACCTCTCACATGATTTATGAAAAAATTCTTCGATATATATATTTGTGAGTTATGTTATGTTTGTAACACTTTATTATTTATCATATGTTATGTTATTAGTGGTTGTAGCTTAGTCTAATAGTTTAGCCTACAGTATAGGAGAGTCTTCAGTAGTTTGTACTATAAGGACTCCCTCTCTCTTGTTATCGTTGGTTAATTCAGAGATCTATTCCTCAATCTGGTATCAGTTGCGATAGGTACCCGACTTATCATCCACTAAATTCGACTATCTTATTTGATCGGCTTTCCGATCGCCGTCACCACCATCCCTCGGCTTCCCGATCAACCTTTATTCCCTCCCCTCGACTTTCCGATCGCACTCCCCGTCTTCCCTCAGATTTCCGATCGCGCAACATGGCCGCAGCTCCCACCGACGGCGCTATTACCGTTGCTGCCGAACAACCGCCAGTGCCGCCACCTTCCCTTGCCGCCGCACATCACTATGTGTACTGATGAAAAATTGATTTAATTATAATAGAGTAATTGAACTAATAATCCATCTTATGATGACTTGAATCGAGAGATCCTAATTTAATGAAGTCATATGTAATGACTTGGTTTGGAATATAGACACAATGAAATCATCATCTCGGCATCTTATGATGAATTGGTAAAGACGAGCTCAATACAATGGAGTTATCTTGGGACTAAAAGACTTGAGTCAATAACCTTAGTCTAATGAGGTTATTGTGGCGTTCTATGATGGTTTTGGATAAAGGCCGGATCTATGCCCAATGAGATTATCTTAGCTTTTTGAGGTTAAATTATGGAGTCTATGGAGTCAGCTCACAGGAAAAGTGCAGAGGCAATTAGAAGGCATCGATTGAATCGGCCATGACCCAAATTCCATTATAAGACCTTATAAATTAAATTAAATTAAATCAAACATCTATTTTTTTCCCACTACAATGCATGGAATGATGGTCCTTATGCAGTTAAAAGAATGGTCCAAAGGCTGCATACAATTTAAAGGGATTTTCCCAAAAATAAATGGGGAATTGAAGTAGATGGGATCTATTGTATGGTGACAAGAGGGCTTTTGGATCTCCTTTTGGAAGGTGAAAAAGCTAATTAAGAAGCTCTCCCCACCTCCTCTTTTATAAACACACTTTAATTTGCAATATTTGAGGCTCCCAATTCATTCTCTGCACCTTTAATTTGCTAAAAAGATGCATGTTTTGGATGTGCAGAGTATGTAGTGTGTGCTTCAATTCAACCCTATCACTAAAGTGAACTCAAAACAAAAGCTCCTTCAACTAAGCTGGCTATGCCACCTTGCCTGCCTTTGTGTTTTCAAATCCAGATCCACGCTAGAGATTTATCAATTTTAAAATCAACCAGATTTGATAATGAATTTTGAAAATTTAATTTACCGGAAAGTCCATATATAGCCGCTACCTAGAGTGCACTATGTGTGAAATCTGCCTTATGACTATAACATGTAAAGGACCATAATGAGATAAACTAGCATAGGTTTTCATAGTTAACTGGCTCAACTCAAAATGGCCAACAAGCATATCCCACTAAACTTCGAAGTTAGAACCTCGTGGTTACCAAGCCAGTTACTCGACCAATTCAAGTAGGGGTTGTTGCATAAAAGATTGTTACTTTGACAGAAATCTGACACTAATTTTATTTTTTTATTTTTCGCGAGTTGAAAGTGACAAATTTTTAAAGTCATGTACTGAACCTGATTGATGATCAAAGTTGGAAGCGCAGTCACCATCTTTGGAAGCCAAAATTATTAAGAGCTAAATCAAATCATATATAATACAGTCCAAGATGGAGGGCCAAAGACTGAAAGACATATAGGGAAAAGGCAACCCTAACATAAAGGAGGAGAAGAAAAGGGAAAAGGCATAGGTATGAGGGCATGGGAATAACTGGTTTGAGTATATATGGAATTATGGATGCACATACACACTCATCATGTTCATTTTGTACGTTGCATGGCAACTTGGCAAATAGTATTTGGTCCTACCATGTGATGTGCTAACCACTATTTCTAAAATCTTGCAAGACACACCCCTAAAATTAAAAGAGCATTCAGACCATAAGGATCTTCAAAATTTGTAAATTAAATGCTTGAATTTTTAGCATGACATAGCTGGCTATTTTGTGGTACAAATATATGTGGGGTCTACTTCTGATTTGTGTCGGGTCAAAATAGATTTATATTTGATAGGAAATATTTCCCGAATATACATACCTATACGTATTGTATACCTTCTCGGTACCTAAATTGAATAATTGTTCTCGACCTTGACCGACTCCAAATAATTCGACCTGACCTAAATGCGAGGGCCGAGCAATTGATTAGTCAGCGCGTGAGCCTTCAACCCAGGTAAAGATCTACCACGACCCACTAAGGTCGAGATGACCGATTCGATCAGGTCCACGAAAAAAAATAAAAATCCAGATCTCTGACCTTAACTCGACTGCGCAACTTACTAGCCAATCAGGAATATCGCAACACGGGGTGTCACTGCATCGCCACCAGGCTAGACGACTACATGCGCAACTCGCAACTCGCAACTCACAATTCTCTCAAAAGTGTTACGTTGTTGTATATACATGTGTTTGAACTCTCAACCACATGTTTAAACAACTTAAGTCAATATAATGTTTTTTTTTTGTTATTATTTTTCAGTACGGAGTAATTGTATTATTTGCTCCTCTAATTTGAAGCCAAAATTGTGATTAAATCTGAATTTAAATATCGCCAACAAGAACATCTTTACTATCTTATAATATTACTAAAATAAAACGACTAATGAAGTGTTTGGAGACAATCAAAGTCCTACCAAAATCACAAGGTAATTAATGTAACTTCACAACTAACCATATTAGCCATATTTAGTTTGTGACAAAGTAAACAATAAAGTCAATAAATTAACCTCTCTGGATTGACTTTTGTTGTTTAACAATCCTTGTTTATTAAATGACCCAATTAAGAGGTTAGGCAGCTTCGTAAATTAATTTGCATGTAGTTATTACGGTTTGATAATATATTGTACTCTTTTTTTTTCTTCTTCTTCTTTTTAAAGTACGAAGGATTATTATAAAAGTTCTTTTTTTTTTATTAATAATAACGTATAACATAATGTGGTAAGTGGTAAGTTAATATCACAAGTAAGACTTTTTATTTTTCTTGTATACTTTTTCTTTTTCATCCAAACAAGATAATAAAACAAAAAACTTTCCTCGTATTCTTTTTCTTGTCATCATTTTCACCCATGCACCCATCCGAACATAATACTCCGTACAAACTAACCTATAATTTAGGGGCCTCAGCAAGGAGAAGATACACTAAACAACAACACAGACTAATGTTCAAATGTAGGGAGAAAAAAACAAGAACAGCAACAAATCAAATATTTAAATGATTTGGTTAAGCTCTGTAGCTAGCTAGGAAGAAACAAAAGTATACAATGTTGTTGCTGTTAAAAAGCTCGATCTGTAAATATGTAGGAGGGACTTGAGTCGCTTAAGTATGAGATTGAAAGATCGAACTATTCATTTACATATATCAATGCTTTTAGAAGTGTTAACGGTTACTGATTAAGGTTGACCAAGACTTGACTGGATTAGTCTCATCCTACTAGACACTTATAATTAGGACAAAGTACGTCCTTAGAAAAATTGGAGTTCGAATTCATGTGCTGATGTACATACACCAACATCCTTAAAAAAGTTATCATTAATTAGGATTGATCGAGACTTGACTGAATTAGTCTCATTCTATTATACACTTGTAGTTAGGACAAAGTCCGTCCTTAAAAAGTTGGAGATTGAATTCATGGGCATACACCAACATCCTTAAAAAAAGTTATCATTGAAAATTAAGACCGACCGAGATTTGACTGAATTAATTTTATTTTGCGGTAGATTTGTAGCTAGGACAACTAATGTGAGGTGTATAGACTATATACCCAACTTTTTCTTGACACAAGCAAGCCCTCTTTAATCTTTAGACAGCTAGCAGTTTGGTCCATGCTAAATCCCACAACAACTAACAAAGCTCTCAAGCTAAGATTCCACCAAAACTTTAATTATGACTTCAAAGCTTAACCGTTAATTAATTATTACTGTAGTAATTAATTAATTGATGACAATAAACAATGGCTTCTCCCATGCTACCTACCATTTGCCCCCCAAGATGGTCTAGCTTTTAAGTGCTCCATGGCACTCTCACTTGGCCAAGTCTATTCCAATATTAATAAATTAATAATGTCATCATTTAACTAACACAATTAATTAATAAATAATATATTGAGCATTATATTAGATGGTTAATTAAGTATGCAATTTAACATATATAAAAAGTCTTCAAACTAAAAGTATATGCTTTAGTTTTATTAGTTGGTTAATTAATTAATAATTTATTGAGTACTTTTATTATTTATTTACACGTTTAAGATGTACATTATATTTACTAGTTTAAAGGATTAATATAGAAAATGGAAAAATTAATATTGATTCTTGAATTTATGATAATAACTTTCATCTTCAAATTATTAAAGAATATTTAGTTAATCCATAAAATGAATATTGATTAATTACAATACCTTTCGTTAATTATTGTATAAATTTTGTGTTATATTAAAAAGTCTAAAGTAATAATCAACACATCATTATGTCCAGTACAATTATATATATATATATATATATATATATATATATATATATATATATAAAATAGTAACGAGTACGATTAGTAGTATTGTCAATTGACATTTAAAATTTTGGTACTAATTTCAGCCTCCAACCTACTTTTTCTGACTCCGTATCTAAATGTATATGATCTAATTAATAATAACAATTGTGGAGGAAAATCTCAAAAAATATATATTATCAGAGGGGTTGTTATACTAACACTTAAAAATTATATTAATTATGAGTTATGGAAAATATGAAAATATTGTCACCCCACCATGTGTTAACAATTCCAGTCTTTTTCAAAGTTCACAAGCAATCTTTGTCAAGTAGCCTTTTGTATATCTAATAAAACCATCATTATGCATACCCTACAAAATTTGTTATTTATTTATTTATTATATTAATTTTTAGTTTTATAAAAGTTGTATGCTCCTAACAAAGTAACAAACCATCATTAGTACAACAACATTATCTACCCCCACAACGCTGCTGGTAATTAGTTTATTTTAAGTGCATTCCCTAATTAGATATATTTGTAAACGTGTCATTAAAGTATTGGAGCGTGGAACTTAGGCAGGAAAATAATTATGATTATTTTTCTTAGGGGCTAAACATACCTTACTTTTTTTTTTTTTTTTTTTTTAAGGCTAAACATACCTTACTTAACTCATGATTACAATCATCATGAGAAAGATAGAACCCTAGAATTATAATTGGTTTGTTTTTGCCATTTAATTGATGCTTTTAAGTTTTAAGTTTTTCCAAGGAATATTTTCAAAAATAAAAAATAAAAAAGTTATTCGTTCCAAGGAATGGCAACTAGAGAGAATTTGTTAATCAATTGCCTTTTTTTTTTTATCACAAATTTTTTCAATCGGTCAACTAAGATCATATTTCGAACCGACAACCCATTTGGAATAATAATCGGGATGCAATCACACTACATAGTAGTTAGCATACAAAATTTATATAATAATATTAAACTAAATAGTATAAAAAGTTCAATTAAAAACTTGAATTAAATAAAACTAGTCCAATCAAATATATGAAATGGAATCCAAAGGGAACATTTTTTTTATTACTTAAAAAGAAAAAACAGGTTCATAATTACCGCCGAACTTATAGCTAGGGTCGGACAGGGTTGAAAATAAGGCTTACTATGGCAACAAAAATAAAATTGTTTAGCTTTGACTTATAAAGTTTTAACTAGACTTGTTATCCTTTTCTAGTGCGCCTTTAACGACCGACTTCATCATTTGATTAAAAAAAAAAGAAGAAGAAGAAGAAAAACATCCTTAACATTCCAAATTATCCAAATTAACCTATAACAAATATAGAAACAAATGCTATTTTTTCTATTTTATATCTATCTCTAATTTTATATTACCTCCTTACATGGATATAAAAATTATTTTACATTTATTGGATGGTGATAAATTGATCGTCCAATCATGAATAAACACAAAGATTGTACTTAACACTTGAATGTAAATAAATAATTCAATCAAATAGTGTTATATTATAAGCGAAGGTTATGAGGACAGTATAATATCACTCATACATATATTCACTTCTAACACTTTAGGTGTTAGGGTTAGCCAATTATGTGCTATTTAATTTGTTTTTATTTGATTAACTTGTGTTTGTGTAATTAATTGTCGACTGGTCAATATATATAATTAAATAATATAATGTTTTGGTACATTTGCTTTTGTTAAAAGAGTGTTTTGACACTATTGACTTGGATCGACTAAATTGAAAATTTTAATTAGCATATAAAGGTATTTTTTAAAACGTTCAACTATTGTAGATGTAAGTCCCCTTGAAGGCTACCCCAACTAAATTGGTCACGTAGTTGGCCTAATAACCACTATGTTATGTGATTTTTATTTTTTTTTGAACCAGTCAATTATAAATGACTTAGTTCAGGCTATTTTTTTGTAGTCTTTTGTTGATTAGGGTCACAAAATGAGTCTCTCAGATCGCACGCTTAAATAACAATTACAAATTTTATCATAAATCAAAGAGGTGAGCTCCCTATATCAAAAGTTAGGGCCATTTAGTAACTAAGGAATTTCTCTTTTTTTTTTTTTTTTTCTGAAAAACTGCAGGATTGGAGAACATAAAACAAACTTTACTATGAGAGTTTTCCATTTTGAAAACTGAAACATCTTCCAATTTTTTATACAACTGGAGATTTTTTTTTTTTCATGTTTTCCAAATGGAAAAAAAATACTCTATTATTTATTTGGATATAAATCATTACAACCACATTATTAGAGCATCAATATCAGTGGTTTTTTGCACAGTTTTTTAGAAGCCACATCGGAGAAAGAGAGAGTAACACAAAATAGAAGAAAAGGGAAAAAAATAGCATTGTCAAGTGGGAACTATATGGAATTTCTATGTGCGTAAAACGCGCATGAAATTAGTATATTCTTCTCTTCCTTCACTCGTTGGAGCCCACAAAAAATCATGCATTGCCAGAGTTAAAATTTGCTTCTATTACCTCCATCTCACTTTAAGCCTCACAAAAAATCAATAAAAAGGCATTAGTATAAATGTATAATTGCTCTTACCATTGTATACTTGCAAATTTATTCATTACCTTTCTTCTCCCAAAAGGTTCAAGACGGGTATTTGTATATTGCGTTTTTACCATGCACGCGCCATTTCACGTGCAGTGATTGTATACTGTATAAGTCCTCGAAACATCGTTAAGGCGTTAGGTCACCAAAGCTGGAAAGCGAATCCACGTTGACGGAATGGCGCTAAGTGGCAGTACCGTAAATTACTCCATTCGGAAGGGGGTTAACCAGACCGCGAATCTAACCGCAAAACACGGCCCGCCAAAAAAACATAAAAAACCCAGGTATCATCATCGTACGCGCACTTCAGGAACGCGCCAACGATCCCCTCATCCCTCCTCGGATAATTGCGCTTCGAGATGCGGTGGGGCCCCTTGGGACAGCGCGTGGAGAATTGCTTTTGCACTATTCAACCGTGACCTTTTAACAGATTCAAAATGATGAGCAAAGAGAAAACATTCTCAACCCCGGAGGGAACGGAGCATTCGATTGACACTTTTGCCACTCCAATTTTTGCTATTGCCACTCCCACACGCACTTTGTCAGATGATAAAATTGACACTTCACCAAAATAACGATGACACACATTTTAACCAATTGCCTCAGATTCCAGATTGGATCAACCAAATCTCAACAAATATCCATAAAAAAAGGAAAAAATAAAAGAAAATAAATCACTGAACTTATTATTTTTGTGCAATTAGATCATTGAATTTAAAAGTGTGTAATCGAACCATTAAACAATGAAAATATGCGCCAAGTGAGACCTTTTTTTTTTTTTTTTTTTTTCCAGTGAAATCCGATCATATTGTACTTTTTTTTTCAGTGAAATACGATCATAGTGACACGAAGTGACCCTCCAAAATGAGAGATCATGAGTTCGAATTATTTTTCTATTTATAGTAATGAACATAGTACCATCAGTACATTTTTTAAAGTTGTGTTATTAATATTTTCATATAAATATAAGAACAAATATTTTTGTTGAATGGAGAAACGTGCCAAAAAAGGTTATAATATGTGACAATAGGTGTGATATATTACAAAGAAATAAATTTGGAAGAGATGAGTAGAAAAGTGGAGAGTTTAGTTAAGAGGATGGTGTGATGGAGACGTACGAATGACTTTTACGTGTGTTTAATGTTAATAACGATTTTCAGTACATGCAATGTACACAAGCTTAAACTGTCTTTTGGCCCATCATTTATTATATTTATTTTTTTAAAGGCACAAACTTAATTAAATATATTATAGTATAATTAAAAAAATTTTGAAGTAAAATAACTTGATAGCTTTCTCGTGTGTACAATTTATATATTGAATATTCACAATTTACATACTGAATACTTATAATTTTATAAAAGGTAAATGTGAATATTTAATATGTAAATTGTGAACATTCAGTATCTAAATTGTGTATTTTAGATCAGAGTTCATGATATAATAATTGATAATTTTAACCGTAAAGAATCACAAGAGATAAATGTAATTAGACTGTCATCTGTTCAAA
>CM008334.1:18714758-18725397 GCA_002525835.2 Ipomoea batatas | reverse complement strand
ATTGTATTATGGGCTAAATGGCTCATATAAGTATGACAGACAACTCTCCGGGTAATGCTATGCTTATCACGTTTGAAATAAATATTTATCATACTTAAACGAATTTGTTGTAAACTGGTAATGTGAAAAACATTTCATTTTAAAAAACACAATCAAGACACAAATTTAATGTTTGTTAGAAAAATAGCATGAAATGACATAGAAAGTGACTATTTTGTTGTATACATATATGTGGGGTGATATTATCGAAGTGAATTTGAGTTCTTGACGAGAGATTGAGATATTGTACGCTCAAAACAGACTATGGTTGAATGAGAATTGATTCTCAAAATAGATTCATTTTGAGTTGAAAAATGAAGGTGAAAAGGCTTTATAGTATGTCTCACTAGCAAAGAAGTTATCTATCGCAAAGAATTGCAAATCAAATTCGAAAAAATTCAAAAATAATACGGAGTAATGGCCATATGAAAGATTGTGGGTTCGAACCTCAAAGCATTGTCGTTCACTTGCTACTGACATTGGGAATGTTATTGTTTGCCATGTCAAGAGGTCAGCGAATCTTGTAGCTCACGTGCTTGCAAAGGCGACGGATTCTCCTTCTGTCCTTGGGGTTTGGGACTTTTGCCCGCCCTCTTGTATTTCGCAGTTGGTTGATGTTTTAATATAAGCATTTTGGTTTGGTTTTCAAAAAAAAAAAAAAGGTTAAAAAACAGTTATAAGCATATAATGCATTGTAACAGAGTTATACATTTAAAAAACAAAAAAAAACAAAAAAAAAATTACTTGTCTTTGAGGTTTAAACATTAAACCCTGCGGCGGAGGCAGCGGACCGGAAAAATCAATTTCTTCAATAAGTCATCAATTTGAGATGCCTTCTTCCAAGAAGAAACACTCGAAATCCGCCTCAAGGCTCTCGCAATCCGACCCAAATGCTTCTCCTTCCCCATCGCCCTCGGTGCCTTCATCCCCATACACTCCTTCGCCGTTTTCCAACTCAAACCGGGGCCCAGAACTCGGCGAAGATGACCTCCGGTGCTACCTTGAACAAGCTTCTAGAAAGTTCCCGTCTTTCATATCCGCGGCTGCTTTCATTGGCCGCGTCTCTGAAGAGGCTGCCGCTGCTGAGGGAGGAGTGGGTTCTTCCGGATGTAAAATTTGGCTCTCCGAAGCTTCCATGGTCTCTTCTTCAATTTCTCCCGGCTCTCTGGTTTCGGTAAAGAAGCCACATTCTTGATTACTTAAAAATTGAAACTTTAATTAGCTTTTTAAGTTGATATCAACTAAATTTAGTTCACTGCTGTTGTGGGTTTTTTATTTGTTGGGTTAACATGCAAAGCTGAACTATTAATTTTTATTTTTAAAATTTTGCCTCTTGCTTTTTAACATGCTGCTATCAATGTGACAAACAGGTGTCCCTTGCTTCTTCGGATGGCCTCAGTAGTTTCCCTCTAAGCGCCTTACCAGATGAGTGCACAAGGCACCTTGGATTTGGCTTTACAGAGCAATTGGCTGATGAAGCAGGAAACTATTTTGTTCTTGCAACTGTATTCCCCTCTTGTAAGGTTTGAAAATAAATCACATGTTCTTAACTTTCTTTCTATGGCCGAGTATTCCTGCTGATTTAATATTTGATTAATAAATATGTGCATATGGAGTTTCTAAATCGAGAGCAAAGGGAATGCTTCCCTTTAGGTTTCCTCGTTGTAATAGAGTCAAGCTATTATCCTTACCTTAAAAGAAAATGGTGAATCCCATGGAGATGCTTATATTTGTTTAAAACAAGCCTAGTTTTGATTTCCTGATTACTTTGGTATGTCTTTGCCTGTACTGATGAACTTCCATGAAATTGTGGTTTTGGACTAATAGGAAAGTTAGGAGTATTTCTGGAAACTTACCGAGGCTTAGTAAAGACTTTATTGTATATATTAACAGGATCTTGGGAGTGCACAAGTACAAGAGAGTTTGTTTAGTACTTAGGCTAGCTTGAGATATCATTAATTGACGTAAATTAAAGGCTTCAAAGCTAATGCTAAAGAATCATAATTCCTTCAGTGAACTCTTTGTCATACAATGTCGAAGTATTATTGCACCAAAAGATTTAGATGGAATTGCTCACTGATTCCCAGCCCTTAACTGTTTTTTGCCAGTATTATCTTAAATGCACTCTTTCTCTGTTCTTTTCTTTGTATGAGCAGAGTTCCATATCACCCTAGAGAATCCTTATGAGTGATGAATTCACTGTACTAGATAATCTTTTCTTTTAGATGAAGCTCATAGTATGATTCTAGAGTATAATATCTGGGTGACTGATTTTCATACTGAATTATATATCGGTTTGAGTATATCTCTTGCAAATATATTCATTCTTTGCTGAGTTCTCTGAGACTTTATATGGCTGCAAATTGTTGGCTCTTTGGAAATGGTCAATCTTCTTCTTCATCAATTTCTGTGTGTCTGTCTTATTTTCAGTAGAATTAGTGAAACAAGCCTCTTGGCTCCCTTCTTCAAATATTTAACTTGTGACATCTGTCCCATTCTTGATTTTATAGGAAAATGTATAAAGAAATGTAACTTTGCATTATTTGAGAGGAAGAATTTGCATGTAACTTGACATTGTTCTGTCTGTAGGTTTTAAAGTCTGGAGTGCGACTTTCTTCAAACCTTTCATGGACAATGGGCTGTCCTGTTTCTGGACGGACTATTTTTGTTCATCCTGTAATTGGTCAACCACTGCGGGTTATTTTAAATGGAAATGAGAATTTACCGAACCCTAAAGCTAGTTGCTTTTCGTTGTGCAACTGCGAGGAATTATACTTAAAACCTATATCTTCAAAGGAAAATTTCATGGTGAAGAGTACTGTATCCTCTCAAATAGCATCTACCACTGGAACGGTAATAGGTCGAGGTGAGAATGGAAAGATTTCATCCCCAACAACTCCGTCACACTCCCATACAAGACTTAGCTCACCTGGACCTTATGAGTCAAATGCATCAAGTTATCAAGAATCAGTCTCAAATTCATCTGATCCGAATGGTATATCTAGCAACATAACTTACATGATGGAAGTTTTGGAGGATGAGAATTCAAAAAAACTTATGCAAACTTGTGTTGGTTTTTTACTACATTCTCGTAGCTTACTTCGTGGAAACCTTGTGACCATCCCAGTACTTTCTAGGCTTTGCACATTTCTGGTCACAGGAGCCAAAAAATTCTCCACAAAAGGCAATCAATGTTTAAAGGACAAAAGCGATCAGAAACCTTTTCCACATGCCACAGATTTGGAGGACCATGCAAATGTTGCTTTCTTGATTGGTCATGAAACTAAAGTTTGTATACAAGTCCCACAAAATATTCAAGAAGGTGCTCCAACAAGAGGAGCTGCATTGTTGACCGAACTTGAGTGTGCAGGTGGCAAAACTAATATCGTATCTGATGTTTCAAAGTTGGGTGGCCTTACAAAGGAATCTGCAGAGTTAAAAGACATAATAATATCATCAGCAGTGAAAGGTGTAGTGGCTAGGTATGCTTGCTGTCACATTAATAATTACTCCCTCTGTCCTAGTTTATATGTCCCATTTACTATTCATCGGTCGAACCAATTCTTCTTTTTCTCTTATTTTCTTATAAATTTGAGTTCTTGTGTTAATAGCATGTAGTTTCTAAATTTATAAATTTCATACACGAATACTAAATTAAATATTACAAAAGATTTAAACTATAAATAACTTAAGTCAAGCCTTGTTAATTGAATCAGGGATATAAAGTGGGATGGACCGATGGAGGGTATACATAACGGTGCATGTAAAGGAAAATACATGTATAAGTATATTTTTAGTGTTTGTGTATAGTTATTTGCTTCGAAGATTCTTTGCAGACTTCGTTCTAGTCAACTGCTGAATCCTGTCATTTTCTACTCTGAGTGTTGTTGCAGCAAACTGACTGTAACAAATGTTTGCCAACTAATTTCATTCGGTTGAACTTTGTCCTCAGGGCTTATTTTCCTTCATCTGTGACTTTCTGGTCTACTACTACTACTAGTAATTGTTATTAATTAGGGAGTATATGTACTATTGTAGTCAGGTTAAAATTTGAGTAAGGCAATGCATAAATTTCACTCCAGAGCATTATTCACATTATAAATGCTATAGAAGCAGAAATCTTTGTAGTCCTTATTTTTGTAAGCTAATAGCGAGGTGTTTATACTGACGGTTCTTGTGACTGTTTCAGCATGGGTTTACGACCTACGAAAGGAGTACTTCTTCATGGACCACCTGGAACAGGAAAGACTTCTTTGGCTCGATTTTGTGCTCACTGTACAGGTGTGAACTTTTTCTCTGTGAATGGGCCTGAAATCATAAGTCAATATTATGGAGAAAGTGAGCGAGCATTGCATGAAATCTTTGATTCAGCTGCCCAGGCTACACCTGCTGTGGTTAGACAATTTCCAAAATATTCTAAATCCCATTAGGAATTTAGGATATCTATTTTTCAATTACCACTATGAATGGGACCCCAATTGGATACAATCACTATAGCTGATAAAATGACATCTACAGGTGTTCATTGATGAGGTGGATGCCATAGCACCTGTGCGGAAAGATGGAGGTGATGAGCTTTCTCAAAGAATGGTAGCAACGTTGTTGAACTTGATGGATGGAATAAGCAGAACCGATGGGCTGCTTGTTATTGCAGCAACCAACAGGCCTGACAGTGTTGAGCCTGCACTTAGACGGCCTGGAAGATTTGACAGAGAAATTGAAATAGGTGATTTGAATTTTGAAATATGACTTTATCTGTTGCTTTTTATTCATCTTATTAAATATTATACTGTGCCACTTGATTTGAATTTGCCATTTACAATGCTCCTGTACTTGACTGCTCTGCTTGATAGCAATTTCACTATGAACATAAGTGCTAAGTAATGTGTATCACCCATCTCGAAAAGTTTTTCTATAGGTGTACCATCTCCAAGACAACGTTACGAAATACTGCTGGTGCTTCTCAGTGAGATGGAACATTCACTTGTCGACTTGGATATTCAACATCTTGCTACAGCTACACATGGTTTTGTGGGTGCTGATCTAGCAGCTCTCTGTAATGAAGCAGCCTTGTCTTCTCTCAGGAGGCATGTAAACGTAAAAATGTCGTATGGTGATCCAAATAGAAAATCATCAACTCCCCTACAGAATGGTTGCTCTGATGATCTCATGGATGCTTCCCTTTGCTTTGAAGAAAGTAAACTTCCATCTGTCAACAGTGCTGTGGAGGGCTCATCATTAGTTACAGAAACATGCATTTCATCAGATATTGTGAATGGAGTGGATGTAAATGGGACATGCACTACAGAAAATGGTATTTTGACAGTGACAAGTGGTGATTTTGAAAGTGCTAGATTTAAAGTAAGACCAAGTGCCATGAGAGAGGTATGTATCTGTCCATCATTTTGGGGATTTAAAAGTTTTGGATTATGTAGAAACAGAAATTTTGTAATGCATAGAATCCATAGATGAACAATGGTATATAAGTATATAACTAGATTCTTTGGAATAAAAATATCAAATAGGGACGCTTGTATGATTTATTAATTAAGAACAATGATGCACTGCAATTATCAAGAGATGTGTCCTCAGATTTCATACTGCTGAACTTTTTTTTTTTTTTTTTCTGTTTCTTGACTGCTATATTGCGATTTATGGTGATGATTTTTGTTATTCCTGGTTCTGCAGTCTGAATTGATATCTGACATTGTCACTGTTGCTACTAGGTAATGCTCGAGGTTCCAAAGGTTAACTGGGAGGATGTTGGTGGGCAAAGAGAGATTAAGATGCAATTAATGGAAGCTGTTTTGTGGCCCCAAAAGCATCAAGAAGCATTTAAACGGATCGGAACCCGCCCCCCAACTGGGGTTTTGATGTTTGGTCCTCCGGGATGTAGCAAAACACTTTTGACACGTGCTGTTGCTTCTGAGGCTGGGCTAAATTTTCTTGCTGTGAAGGGCCCCGAACTTTTCAGCAAATGGGTAGGTGAATCAGAAAAGGCCGTTAGAGCTCTGTTTGCAAAAGCGAGGGCAAATGCCCCCTCTATTATATTTTTTGATGAAATAGATGGCCTTGCTGTTGTCCGTGGGAAAGAGAGTGATGGAGTCTCTGTTTCAGACCGGGTGATGAGTCAACTTCTGGTTGAATTGGACGGTAAGCAAGTCTGAAAGCCTATTCTTCGAAGAACATATATATTTTTTCATTTTTGTCTCTGGATAAACTTTGATGGAAAATTATCCTATCTTAGCATCGGTCCACACTTTCCTCAATCATCTTTGCAATATCAGTTTCAAATGTATGTTTATAAGTTCTTTAATATATAGGTTTGCACCAAAGAGTGAACGTTACTGTTATTGCTGCTACAAATCGGCCAGACAAGATCGACCCTGCGCTCTTAAGACCAGGTGCAACCTCTTCTCCTTGCATATACTATTAGGAGCTATGCCTTCGTTTGAAACTGAACATAACTAATAATATTATCAACTTGCTAGGTCGTTTTGATCGGCTTCTATACGTGGGCCCACCAGATGAAAATGAACGTGAAGATATATTCCGCATTCATTTGCGCAAGATTCCGTGTCATTCTGACGTATGCATTAAAGAACTTGCTCTTCTCACCAAAGGATGTACGGGTGCTGATATATCCCTAATCTGCCGTGAAGCGGCTATTGCAGCTATCGAAGTATGCTGGATGTCTCATTCTTGTGTCAATACAGATAGATAAACGTGT
Source organism: Ipomoea batatas (assembly GCA_002525835.2). NCBI lineage: Eukaryota > Viridiplantae > Streptophyta > Magnoliopsida > Solanales > Convolvulaceae > Ipomoea > Ipomoea batatas. Next base: position 18,718,628 of record CM008334.1, on the reverse strand, counting down.
CTGGAGAAGCTTACAATGTTTCTTCTTTTTTTTTTTTCGGGTGATGTCAGGAGAATCTTGGAGCCTCGGAAATAACAATGGAGCACTTGAAGGCTGGCATTCTAAGAGTACAGCCCGCTGATGTTCTGTCGTACAAGGCGTTATCAACTAAGTTTCAGAGACTTGTTCACTCATCTACTAAAGGAGCTGATTTGACGTCCCCACCGTGCTTAAATAGATCAAGTCAGACACATTTCTGGTAAACTCTTATACCTAGTTAATATCATCACCTTTTTTGTTGGCTTTCTTTCTCGGGAAATTGCATATTTGAGTTCTTTGAGGTGGCATAATTTCATAGGCTTAATGGATTTATGTTAAACGTACACACAGTCCACTCTTAAGTAAAAGACAGTGATCTTGTTTCTATATTTTCCTCGTCAAAACTATAAAATCGAAAAGTGAATATACAAACAACTAAAACATTAGTCATTGTCCAGTGTCCATATCTATATTCTAGGTTTCCTTTTCCAGAAAACCAGCATCATATGCCACTTGGTATTGATAGGGATGTTTGATATTGTTTATCAAAAACTTAAAACGAACAAAAAAAAAGTTTGAGATATTTTATCTGGACGTAAGTGCTCAAAATCAAACATTATACTATTCTAAATATTACAAAATTGCTCAGAGTGAAGCATCTTGGTTTAGGACCCTATTTCAAGAACTAGTATAGGTATCTCTTGTATGTCAACTGCATTATTTTCCCGTTTTCAAAAATCAGTTTGACCTGATCACTGAACAACTCTATTATGCTGTCCGATTCAAACAATAACAGGGCTCTATTAAGATCGACAGCTATGTTTCTTTATCGGCTTCCTTCCTCAATTTTGCGGTCAATGTCCTCTTTGAGCAGCTAGACACTACGGTTTCTTCCACAACGGGAAAATTTATTTGATGCCCTCGGAGAAGATCTAAGACAACTCGTCCAATGAATCTGGGAGACTGAAGAACTCGTGTTTCTTGCCTTCAATCCCCCACTGATAGAGGCATTATTAATACTCGAGATTTTTGATACTGCTGAGATGATCTCCAGGTCTTGTCTGGTTGATATTGTAAATTAGTGTGTGGTGATATATATGGCAGAGGTTTTGATATGTTTTATGTTTGGAGACCAAAACTACATAAAATTTTGAGGTGGAATGGATTGTGTGTAATCATATGCAGCCATGAATGGTTCTTTTTTTATCTCACTTACAAACACAAAGAGACAAGACAATAGGGAAGTGCAGATCTATTCTACCAAGAAAAAAGGAATAAAAAAACGTTTTGTTTGGTGTTTTCATGAGTCATGACAGAAGATGATCAGAAATGTGACAGATATGCATAATGGGAATTGTTTACCTCATATATTTGGAATCTAACATAAGAAAGGCATCCACTGAAGTACAGTCAAACATCCATGTGATTGGCTTCTTTCTTAAACTAGTCTTCTTCATTACGTTGTTAGGATATTAGTGGCCAGATTCCTTGTCCGCACTGACATTTAGCTGTCTATTGAGTCATTGAATTACTGTGATTGCACTGGTATTTAGTTGTTTGTTGAGTCATCGAATTACTGTGATTTGTATCTTTTCAAATGTTCTGTCAGGTTGGAGTATAAGTTCTGGAGTGTGGGATCGTTGAGGCTTTTGAGAAAGATATTAGTTGAGAGTTAAGGAGTTTTTTTTTTTTTTTAATAAGATACCTTGTCATTTTCATGGGATATAGTCCAAACACGTGTCCTGAAAATGGCATCGCCAGCCCTTGAAAGAAAAAAAGGAAAAAGGAATCACGTAGGAATCTTGAAATGAAAGTCAGTTGTGTGGGATAAAAATATGGTGAAGAGGGAAGGGTATTGCCGTTTTGATGATTGCAGTTTTACAACCAAACACCCACTAACCACTATGCTCATCGAGCGACCAAAAATATTCCCTTGTCTTCTCTTAAATCAATCAATAATAACAAAACATTATCCACCCACATTGTTAATTAATTATTGATTACACTTTTGTAAAAATAAGGATTCCATTTTCTTCAAGTAATGTTTAAGGTTGGAGTTGGTTGGGTTAATTTCACTAAAAATTCATTCATTATTGAATTTTCTTTTTCACATTTGATCTTCAACTCTCAGATTCAATTTTCTATTACCAAATTTATTTTTCAGTCATCAATTGTAATTTTTTTTTTTGAATACAACTGACCCTATTATGTTCATCTATACTTTTCTCAACCTGTTGAAGAACAAAGAGTCAATTTCGATATCTCCTCTACTGAGGCTCGAACTCATGACCTTTCATTTAAGGGAGACCACTACATGCCATTTGAGCACAAGAGTCAATCATCAATTGTAATTTTCTTAGTTAGTTTGAAATAGTCAAAAGTAGATTTTACATGTAGTGAGGGAAATTGGGGGCTTCAATAAGGTGTGGAATATGATTCTAGCTCAAATTAGTTTTATGAATAGAGTAAGATAACTAGAAAATTTTAACATGTGAAATTTAACAATAATTTTATTTTTTTAATTAAAATTTTAAAAAAAAATCTACTCTCAACTTTTACTTCTACTAAGTATTCAAATTTTATTCCGCATATTAGAGAGTAAAAAATGAGAGTATAGAATGAGAGTACATGTAGAATTACTCAAAATTGAATATATTATTGGCTACTAAAATTTTTTAGCTTAACTATTAAAAAAAAGTTACACATTAATTAATTGATTGATTAAAATAATTATATATTATATTACTCCCCATGACTTATCTTCACACCGGCCTCATGGAACCAAACAACACTTTTGATAACTCATTTGATTCCCACTTCAACTCAAAAGGAAATCCCACAAAGTGACTTAACTTTGCATTTTGTCTTTCTTTGCATCTCATATCTGATCTCTTCTGCCATTCTTAACAACTAAGCTTTTATAATTCTAAGTCAAATAAATCTTAAACACATCTATATTATTTAAATTCCAAATTAAAAATAGATAATCAACTTTCATAGCTGTTATAAAAACATGTCAACAAGATTCCACTTTATAATCTTTCAAATAATTACTAGTAAACATATGATTGGAGGTGCTCAATCCGCCATGTTCATAGGGAATCTATCTGATCTTGTGCAAAACTGAAGGCACATAATATGTTTACTGCATATTATATCTCTGTAGTTAACATATTATATGTCTTTAATTTCTTTGCATGCATATAGTATGTTAGTTATAATTACATAATATGAATGTCATTTTAGATCAAAGTTTACAATGCAAGGTGGATTTTAGTCCATGATATAACTGTCCATAACAATGTATGACGAGAATTTCCAATCATTATATCATGGATCATGATCCACCTTGTAAGATTGGTCACTGACGTAAGGTACATTTTAATACACTAAATGTTTATTTTTTGAAGATACATTATTTGGGTAATGGACCTTCATTTTATTAAAAATAAATATTTATTCGTGGTTGATATTGTGATATTCATAGAGAATCATCTATCTTGTGCATAAGTAGTGGAAACAAAGTTTAGGAACTATCGGTTAGGTCTCCACATGGCTTGATAATGTCCTTGTATTATGTTGCTATATGGAAGTCTGGTCACATGTCCTCTGCCAAATTCCTTCTCATTTAAGAATGGGTGATATTAAATTCTAAATAACAACCAACTAAGTTAACTAAACATTTATTCCGTAATAATATATTTTGTGTGTGTGTGTGTGTATATATATATATATATATATAGGGGTTTTTCGCCGTCCGTCTAACGGCCTGGGTCCACGTCCAAGAGCTGACACAGGGAGAATCGTCACTTGTGAGAATCAAACTCGAATTCTCCCGAAATTTTTTCTCAC
>CM008334.1:18472346-18483474 GCA_002525835.2 Ipomoea batatas | reverse complement strand
TTTGGCAATTTAAGCCAGACCAGACCATTAGGCTACAAAAGATCGTCTTCATCTTCACTACCAAAAGACTCAAGTAGTTGACTGTCATCATCCTCACCCTCTGTCACAATCTCCAATATTCCAGCTCCACCATCATAGTCCATATCATCCATAATGAATTCCCCATCATCATCCTCTTCATCATCATCTAGTGCGCTCAAACTATCATCAATGCTAAGATCATCACCATCACTTTCACCATCTCCATCAAGTTCTGTTCCAATGATATCTTCTTCATCAACATCATCATCATCATCTTCGTCCTCCTCACTATCAGCATCATCAGGATCAGAGTCATCCTCTGTAAGTCTCCGACGACCAATCTCATACACCCTAGCAGAAGAATACATCTCATCTTGGTCATCCATAGTCACCAATCCAACAAAGGAATCAGTAGGTTCTGTAGCAAAGTCTAGGACACAGCGGTCCACAGGAATAGTTGCAATGTCAGCATAGTTAACAGCATCGACAGTACGGAAAGCAGAAAAGAGTGAATGTTTTGTCCGACGAGTATTGAATGCTGAAGTAACCTCCTCAACATTTCTCCTCAGTATTGCATATATCACATCACCACTAGCATTAAATGTTATTATAGTTTGATCCAAGGATGGCACACTCCTTAAAAGTCTGAACTTCCGAAGGTCCCAAACCTCTGAGTTTATGATCACCTGTAATATATATATACACACACACAGACATACCAGATAGTCAAAACAATAGTTTCCACAACACCCAAAAATATGACAACCAAAATGCAAAATCTTATGAATGAAGTAGAGCAGGCAAAAACTAAAACAGACTTCTAAAACATTGAAAATCAAGTCCTCACCTCATTCCCTGCAGGATGAAAGCCCCCACCCCCATAATCTGTGAACTGATCAAAACGATGTATTGCACGGGACCCCCGGTGATCCCATAAAACACCATTCCAGAGTAGCATATTGTCTGATGGGCTAAAATGTACAAGGGAATACACATGCCCCCGACCTGAAATGATGTTAGAAGCATCCGTAAGCTTCAACTCCAGCTGGCAAGTCTGGATGTCATACAAAAGGATTTCACGCTGAGTCTCCGTTGACAATGCTGCAAATGTTGTACCAGATTTGCTAAACCTAGGAGCTTTACACCCTTCAAATGAATGCCTGGGTCCAGCAGATACAGAAGATGCATCCCATAGTTGCACATCTTGGACACTTGAAGAGAGTATCAATTGAGTATCTCCGGAAAGATAAGACTGAAGTTGTGTCAAAGGATTTTGATGGCTTGTAAAACTCTCAACTATAGTATTGCTATTAGAGTCAAAAATTTTAAGCTCTCCTAAGTGGCTGCCAGCAGCAATCTGGGAGGAATCTCCAAGAAAAGTCATGCAGGTCAAAAGGGCACCTGTATCATCTCGGCAAGTTCGCCAAGGTCTAAATCTGCTGTAGACAAATTGACGATCCTTACGCCTTCCATGAATTCCGCCATACATACTTCTAAACTCACGTGAAGTAAGCCTGGCAGTTACATTTGATGGAGCATCAAGACTTCGTCTTGGTTCTGGACAGACATGTGGTTGCAAAAGGGACAATGGAGGTAATGTGGTGATAGGAGCTGGGCATTGGCGATGTTGGTGCTTAAGATACTGAACCACCAGAGAATCCAAGGTTAACCGCTCTGCATTTGAGGCTTGCATGTCATTTAGAAGATTATGTTGGGAAGATGACATCTGACTCAACAAACTGTTACTAGACTGGTTATCATCCCCATCAGCTGGTAAAGCACTTCCAAGAGACCGACCATGGTGATCCTTGAAAGATGAACTTGGTGTAAGTAACAAATTTGCATCAGAAGGAACACCACATCTACGAGCAGGATTAGGAGTTGCTAAGGTTGGAGATCTAAGGGGATTGTCACCAGTGTTAAGACGTTTTACTGGTGGTACCCCTGACACACTATCTCTAATATCTGTTAATTTGCGTTTCATTGGCAATAAAATTGGAGTCTTGAACTGAACATCTGTATCACTAGCCAATTTTGCTGCAGACGCAGATTGAACTTCCACAGAGGCAATAGGTGTAGAAGATTTCCTAGAACTGTTGATTTTGCAACCTGATGCTACTGGGGAGACTTCACAAGGATTATATTTCGAATGCAGATTACGCACAGATGAGAACGTCAATGGTTTCCTTTTTGCAGAGGAAACTGGATCACATTTCAGTCCAAACTCTTCATCCTGCAATGCAGCTTTTGGCTTATCTAACATGAATCCACCAGGTGCACGCCCAGATGGCCATTGGGTTTGTAATGAGGTTGTTTCCTGGCCAGAAATTTGATATGTCAGAGAAGATGGCATTGCTAAAGATGGCAAAGGTGTCAATTGAGCCTCCTTTAGAAGAGTAGAAGCAGTTTCCCCCAAACCAGACGCCTGCAAATGCTCATGGATGAGAAGTAAAAGTTCCCTGAATAAGGCAAAGGGTCATTGTTAATTAATACATACTAGTGATGGGAAAAGAGAGAAAAATAAAGAGAACTTTTTTAAATTATTGCATCACCTAGCATGGTATGAAATTGGGGTAGCAGCAGCTATAGCAGCTCTCTCTATCCGTCGCAATGTTGGAGTAGCAGCATCTGTAGCAGCTAGAGTACTTGCACGTCCAGAACTCGTCACAACCTAGAAAATACAAAGTCTTGAAACATGAATTTTGAGTTTCCACAATATAAGGAAAGAAAGAGACCCAAGATTCCATTAGAATTACACAGTGCAACTAAGAACTCCACCAAGATAGGACTGTAACTTTATTCTTCAACATTGAAAGCAAATTAACAAAGATAAAGTTGTAGTTTGTGTAGTTACCATTAAAAATATATAACAGAACTGCAACTCAAAGGATTAAGAACACAGACAAATAAACATCCAGATGCAAAGGTAAAGGGCAGAAAGATTTGTCAGTTGACAATCAGAAGCAAAATGCTAGAACTTAATAATGCAGAAATGTCTAGATGAAAGGGTAGAACACTTTGCTTTACTATTACCTTACCCCAACTTGAAAATCTAAAAATTTAAATACAATAGCAAGTAGTTCTTACCCCTATGAGCTCAATAGCCACCTGTGCAAGCTCAGCTTGCCACTTATTCTGCTCAGTTCCAGGAGTCTGATTACCTGAGTCTCGAATGAGCTCTGACAGTTTCTTCCCTACCTGAAACAGCAGTATTTATTGCAAAGAAAAAACCTTACTAAGAAACATGTTATCAACAAGGATTTTATATTATCCAATATACATGGGTACACCGTACATGACAGTATGAAACAGATCAAGTCAAACTATGTTGCATCATGGTGGGGAAGTCATTGTTCAATTCATTTAATGTAAACATTCAGTACATTTGAGGTGGAAAACTAAAATGTATACCAGATTAGCACTAGCAATTCACAACTGTCAAATTCTCTTTTTCAAATCACTTAGAGCCAGCATAATAAACAAAATTTCAGTATAATAGGTTACTACAAAAGACATAAAAGCAAGGAAATGGATAACACTTCCTCCTTCAGATCATGAAGTTTCATGAATTAGATTGCAATATGGTCAATAATCCCCCACCTAATCACTAACAACAATAAGACATCAAAACGGCAATAACACTATTGAACCTAACATACTGAACCAGCTACAAGAAGTTCTCAGTTTACCCTGAACCAAAATGCATAAAAGCTTTCACTTCAGAAACTTTGATTTTCAAAATAAATGAAACTAAAGAACCCACCAAGACGATTTTAAAGAGCAAAAACAAAGCATGTAACTAACATCTTAACATATAGCACCCAGAGCTACACAATTCTAGAAAGCCATAAAGAAAATATTTCATCCATCACAGAAATAGGACTTCTGAACACATAGTTACATTAGAAAGTTAGTTCATAGTCACCACATGGAAACTGTGGTGTGTTGAGAAGCAGTCAAGGTAGCATGCAAAAACCAATAATGATGTATATGCAAAACCTACCTGAAGCTTGGTTAATATGTGTGCAATAGTATCATCTCTGGCTAATCCAAGGAGGACTCGACATGCAAGAGCACGTAGACAATCAAGGGAAGCTGGAGGAGTAACTATTCGTGGTTGGAGGAGCTGAAGGAGAACCTTAATGCCATTGTTGGCACGAACAGCCTCTCTTGCTTGATGGTAGCACTGTTCTAGCTGAGCAGCAAGGCCAGCACAACCAGCACCAGTTCCAAGAGATATTCTACGGTCTCCAACTAATCCTGAAGGAACTGCAGAATGTGGTCCTTGGGTGCTACCAACAACTGCTGAACTCCCACGATCCACCAAAGCAGATTCTCCATTCCGTTCTCTAGGTTCACTCTGGTTGTGAGCATTTGAAGACAGAACAGCTCGCTCTGCAGTTCTGTCACGGTTCTCAATATTAGAACCATTTGAAGGAAGGAGTGGAGCACTTTGCTGACCTTGGGAAGAAAGAGATGGCTTATTGCTGATTGAGGGGGGAGGACACACAAGATTGATTAACACATTCAATGCTGCTTCAATAATCTACCAACGTTGAAACTGTCTAAGTTATTACAGATACATGGGAAATCACTACAAAGTCGAAAAAATATCCAGTAGTCAGGAATAGTTTAATGAGAGGCTATCACTTACCTCTGGTTCAACATAACCAGCACCATTCGCAGCGTCCAAAATGACTGCTACAGCCAGACGATCATTGCTTAGTGTGGCATTCACAATAAGTTTGCGGCTGTTTGGCACTAAGGTAACAATGTGAAGCACACCCAAGGCATATTGAAGCAAATCATGCAAATAACGCTCAACAGGTGGAGCCGCCTACAAAAAGAATTTTAGTCAGACAATACAACAGGAATTAGTATTGGCAAGGAAATCATTTCAAAGTGCTAAGGCACACCTGACATAATTCCAACATGGTTATATGCCCATTTGAACTTAAAAACTTATCAACCACGTTCCACCGAGCCCTCACAAGTGCAGAACCAAGTTTGCGATCTTTCTGTATTTGACGAAATACTGCATCCATAGCCTCATTACTAATGTCAAGTGGCTTGTAGGCAGCTCTAACACTTGGAACATTTCGAGCTGCACTGCGGACATTTTTGTTGGGACGAATTGAATCCACAATCAAGAGAAGATGTGCTCTGAAGTATTGCCGCAATGCCACACAAGTATGATAAGCTATCTGCTTTTCTGAGGAGGTCAGCACCTCTGGAGGAGAACGCTCACTCCGCAATGATCCTGAAGCAGTCAGTGCCCCTGAAGAAGAGCCAGCCCTTACTGAGGCAGCATCATGCAAAAGATTGAGCATCTTTTGTAAACCGTCCTGAGCATCAAAAGCATCAAGAACTGCTCTGAAGACAAAGGCAGCAGCAAAAAATAAAGCGGCATTCTTTTTGGCTTGGTCATTGGGACACTCAAGAAGATGAAGAGCCAACTCAACAATTTGATGTACAATGTTTGAAGGAAGTGCACAGACACGTTCCATTATCCCCTATAATCACATTTGGAAGTCAAATTTCACTTGAAATAACTTCAAGCGCAAAAAAGAGCAACAAAAAGAAAGTGGAAAACAACACAAAAATGTATAGCCAAAATAGGTGAGTCAAATAATCAATCCACTGAAAAGGAAGAGAAATCAGGTGAAATTTTGCATTGAATTACCTGAATTGAACCTATAGTAAATAGACAGGAGGAAAGGCCGAAAAATGTTGGAGGAACTTTTGGGACTGCAAGCAATTTTTGCATTCCACCACGGTCCACAAATACTGCAGCAAATTTACGATGAGCAGCCAAAGACCAGATGAGCTTTAGAACATCAGGCAAAAGAAGCGAAACTTTCATCCCCTCCTTATCTTTAGAATTTCGCTGCAATAGTGCGAGACAGACATCTACCCCTTTTTCATGCAACACTGGCCCAAGAACCTCAACATATTCACCTAGAATAGCAAGACACTGGATGCAGAACTTCTCTCTCAGCTTTGCAAGTGCAAAGCTGTCCAAAATGAAAAATTCATCAAAATCCTCACCATTCTTTTCTGTCAGCTTAGATTCTTGTGATTCATTAGCACTTTTCACACTCCTATGATAAACAAACAGCACAAAATCTCAAAACATGTAGAAACAAGAAGGCATAAGAATAAGTGAAAATATAGCAGCTGATCTGACTTCTGATGTTTCTTATTCACAAAAACTAGATACCAACCTTGCAACTTCAACTGCAATAGCAGCATCAACCACTGTAGATGCAGCTCTAGAAGCAGCCAAAATTGCAGCCTCCTCATCGTTTGCCTTTTCAAATTCCTAAATCATGCAAAGTGGCACACTTATTCATTGTCAACCATCACATCAAACTTTTAATACAGAAATCAGCAATGAAGGGAAAAAACGCACCTCTAATGCAGCACTTTTAACAACTTCCGCAGCAGCATCACCAGCTGCTCTGATGGCTTCTGTAGGAGCATTTGCAGCTTTAGCTTCAGCCTCAGCAGCAACAACAGCTTTCTTTACCAGATCAGTGATGTCTTTAGAGCCAACTTTACATTCTTGAAAGCAATCATCATTCTCATCCCTTTCCATTCCAAAACCATCAGCAGAATTTCTCCCAGAGCTCTTCTTGCTGTCAGGAATTCTTCTCCCATCATAGTTCCTTGTTAAATTCCTGCTTCGAGACTGTCCTCCCAATCTATTTCCAGAGTTTGGAGATGTCAAAGTTTGTTCATTTTCCATAACACCTTCGGTAACTCTTCCCCGTACTCTAGATCTTGCCCAACCACGACTTGTCCTACGCCTTGCTGAGTCCTCTCTAGCACTTTCATCAACCTCTTCTTCCCTTACAGATCTGCCACTATGTTTTGTCTTGCCCTCACGTAAATCTCTTATATGCCATTTCTCTTCACCCTCCGTTTCAGCATCATAACTGTTGACATCAGCAGGCATTCTATCAGGTGGTTCTTCATCAATCCAATGTTCCTCTCCATGTGTATGCCTGCTGATGATTCTATCACGATCTCGATCCCTATCCCTATCCCTATCCATAACTTGATCATCATGAAAACCATCTTCGGAAAGTATAGGGACATCCAAATAAGAACTTTCCGGCACTTGACGCAACCTACCCCTACCCTCCTCCCTAGTTCTAACACTAGTAGAAGCAGTTTTGCTCTCAACCAGATCTCTTTGCGTTATGTTTGTCTCTCCCAAGATCCTAATACGAAGATACCGCATCAGCTTAGCTGGCAATCCAGGTGTCAGCACATCTTCAACTACTTGACCACCACTACAGTCATATAAAATAATAATTCAAATAAATAAATAAAACAAGATTAGTATTTAATATTCTGCACAAGAAAAAAACACGCGCGTACACACACACATAACAGGGTTCAAAAGAATACCTAGCCAGACATACAGCAAGAAGTCCAGTGGAATATGTTTTCAGCATTTCAGAGTCTGTAGACTTCCCTTCCCCTGATTCATGCCTCCAATAATGATCATCACCAGATCTAGCTGTCTCCTCCATCACCCAGGTTTTTAGATTCTCCAAAACAGTTTCTTCAAAGACATGAGGATACTGGATACCATTTGAGACTAATTAATCAATATGCATAAATAAATGCTTAACACAATTATGAACTAGCCAAAAATTCAAATCAACAAGTAAATTAATATATTAAAAATGTACCATAAAAGTGAGTGAACAACTGAAGAGGAGCCTAGTCGCAGCAGCTTGTACAGAAATTGAATACCTTCTTTCAGATAAAAATTTGGATGATAAAAGTTCAAAGAATTCATCATTCTCCTGCCGGAATAAACAAGTTAACATATTAAAATGATTGTTACTAGATTAACTGGAAAGGTAAATACAGCAGCATGGGGGAACAAAAAAGAGCTCAGAGGTAGAGAAGCATAGGAAAACAAGTACAAGGACAACTACCCGAATGAGGTTCCCCAAACGTCCAATGTTATGAGAAGACCGACCATTTGAGGAAGGAGAATAGCCTGCATCTTTCATGTAACTGCACCCACAAAAAGAATTATATATATATATATATATATATAAATAAATAAATAAAAAAGATGTCATAGTCCAGCATCACTACAAAATAAACTGTACACAAACAACTACTTGTTTATTATATTTATTATATCTATCTATTATAAAACAGAAGAAACAAAAGACATCACTATATTATACTTCATTGTTATAATGAAGAAGTTCTGAATGTTATTTATAGAACTCTGAAGTGCATATTAAAGTTTAAAATTTTATATTTACAAACTCTATGAATTACAAAGACAACATGAAAGGTCTACAAACATATAAATGTCAATGTTATATGTCAAAGTACAGAACAAAAGATGCCATCATTTCACAATAAAAATGAGCTAAAGACAGTTACAGTTACAAGGATGACTGACGTTACGCAGCATTCACAATATAGTATAGCCATATGAAATAAACACTCATTAACAAGCCAAGTTCCTTACATCCACCCAAAACACTGCAGACTTGAATCTTTCTTAGTGAAAAATCCCATAGAGAACAAGGAGTCATTTCAATACCCTCAAGTTTAAAGCTTTTAAAATAAAAATATATGAATTCAAAAGAAAAAATAGACTAGCCACAAACATGTTCAACTATTGCTATAGAATAAAACTAGAACAAAAGAGGTGAGCAATGTAGCAAATGCAGCTTATTAGTAGAGGTTCTTGTGTTGGTGAAAGCATAGTGTAATTCCTAGACATTGTCCGACTTCTTGTGGTTTTTGAACTAACCCATAGGCTGCTTTTTTTGTTTGAAGCCACAAAAACAAACCAAAAGGCTAGCTGGCAAGGGGCATACATCAAGCAAATCTTTGAAAGAGTTGATAATGAATCTCTTATAGGAAAGTGCTCAAATAGAGTAGGCTTTTAAACAGAAAAGGGACCACATATCTTAACAAAAGTATAACTGCGTACTAATAGTTGATAATAGGTGCAGTCGTTTTTCTTTAAATTTGAATTTAATACTGGCATCCATAAGAAACACTTTTTTTTCAATTCGCCTATTGAGAATGTTGAAACACAAAGAATGATTTCGGGGGGAAAAAAACAAAAATCAATAAAATGGAATTAAAAATGATAATTTATTTATTATCACTGGCTTAAGCTAATAATAATGATCATTGAGCGTGAAATAAAACCTATGCAACTATACACAAGTATACCTGGACTCTTCGTTTTCAAGAAGGGAGGAGAGGGCGTGGAGAGTATTGGGGTTAGGGTTCTCGGCGTTGGCGGTGATCTTGTCCATTAATGCTTGCGCCTTGAAGATCAACGCCTCGTTCTCGTTCTCGTTTGACTCCTCCTCGTCCTCACCTCCCGCCTCCTGCCTCCGTTCCTCGTCGGCAGCCCCGGTATCCGCTGCCGGTGGCTCTTCCGCAGGCGCCGCCGATGATTCGGGTTGGGAATTCTCCCGAGACGGCTCCATTACTATCAATCCAATGAAAAAAGGGAGAATTCCGGAGAGTTGTGTACAGGCGGATTTGTGTATGTTCAAATGCTGTTTGTATATACCATATACGTTCGTATTATGTGTGTTAACAGAGGCATCACTGCCGTGGCTGTATTGAACCCTTTTATATCAGTTACCATGTGAGGAGGAAAGTCTCGAACAATCACATAATGACCCGAATGTTGCTTGACCCGACCCTTTTCCCGAAGGGAATAACCAGCTTTTAATTCATTCATTCATTTGGGTCATGTAGGACTTGTAGGAGGAGCCCATTAACTATTTTGGGCCAAAATTTTTAATACATATATTTATTTTTTTATTTTATTTAGTAAGTCATAGGTAATTAATAATTGTGTGATTCTCGTGTGAGACTGCCTGGCGAATCTTTATTCGTTATATGAGTTCGATCGAGATGAAAATGTAATATTTATATTGAAAAATATAATATTAATCTGTAATAAAATATTTATTATTTATAAGGAAAAGTTTAACGCTTTTTATGAAAAATGTACAATAATATTTTTAAATCAAAATGTCAAAATATTATATTTTTCTTCAAAAATATTACAATTTTACTTATAAGTAACAAATATTTTATTCATGATTATTGTTACATTTTTTTGTATAAATATTACATTTTCATCTTAACCCAACAAAGATCCATAAAACGGTCTCACTCACGTTTGTTTTTCCTTAATAATTTACAAATATGGCGCTGTTTGACAGAGTTTATATCTTATTTTAAGTTACTAATAGATTATACGCTCTGATTGGTAATGTTTTTAAAAATAAGTTAGTATTTTAAAATAATAGCTTTTTTTATTTTTTAAATGCTACCTTAGGTATCATTTAAAATCTTTAAAAAAAAAGGTATCATTTAAATAGGGGAAAAAGGTCAAATACACCACTGAACTTTACTCAAAAGTGCAATCAGACTCTCAAACTTTAAAAAGGTACAATTAAACACTTGAACTTGACATTTTGGTGCATTTAAACCCAAGAGCCGGTTATTCACTTATAATAACCGGTCATTTGAAATTCTGGCGAGAAAATTTTTTCCGACGACGCAAAAAAAAAAAAAGAAAAAGAAGGGCGTCGTCAGTGACCTTGGTCGCCATTGGACCAGGGGAAGACGATCGGACGTCGTTCAATCATCTTATCCGTCTTCTCCTGAAGAAGAGAATACGAGTATTTTTTTTTTTTCCGGCGGTCAATATGGGTCAAGTCAATAATTTACCGGTAACCTGTTGCTTACCTGTAAATTGGATTTATTTGACTAATTTTGAGAAGTTCAAGTGTTTAATTGTACCTTTTTAAAGTTTAAAGGCCTATTTGCATTTTGAGTAAAGTTCAATGTTCTATTTAACCATTTTCTCTTTAAAAAACAAGCTAGTAGCTTCTTACATTTTTTTATTTCATATTTATCTTTACTAGCAGTTGGCCCGTGCGATGCACGGACTGATATTAGATCAAGTAAAATGCGTACGGTTAAATAAAAGAATTGAATTAGTAAAGATAAGATGAATTAAGGTATAAAAAAAAGGTGATAATTAAAAACCTCTTTGTAAGCTATATTATTATTATTATATTAG
>CM008334.1:18419834-18432236 GCA_002525835.2 Ipomoea batatas | reverse complement strand
CAAAATGAGGTCATTTTGAGTGAAATACCTCATTTAAAAAAGAAAAGAACAATAGCTAATCGGCTTACTAAGCGACTTAGTCGGCCAGGAAGCCTAGGCAGTTAGCATCTAAGCAGCCTAGTCGGCTGTCTAGCCGGTCAGGGACGTAGACCACTGATTATGGTGATACGCTAGGCGGCCGGCCAGCGCTTAGCGTTAATTAATTAGTATTTAAGCAGGATTTTTGCAACTCGACACATTTGAAGAAACCAGTTACCTGTTTGAGATATTCCGGGAACAAATATGGCAATGCTATTCAAATCAAATGCAGTTTCTCATCAGTTCATACAATTGCTAGGTGAATAATATATGTCGTTACTACTACTATAGTTGAAATCGGTCGGAGATTCCGTTAATTCAGTTCCGGGCGGGAGGGCGGCTGCCATTGTTGTTGTCTTTCTCCCTCTTCCATTTCTCCAGGTTTTTGAGCCTCGCAAACATCTTACGAATCCTGGTCAGCTGCTTCGACTGTCGGGTGATGACGTCGGCGGTGGAGGGGCTCTCGCTGAACACGATCTCGTAGCCATCCCGGAGAGAATCCATGTCCTCCGTCAACAGCTGCCAGAAGAAGCCGCCGGCCGCCGCCCCTGGCGGAGGCGTAGATGGCGGAGTAAACGGCGGACATCAGCTGGTTCCTGGCGCCGACGTTGTAGCCCGGATCTTTAGTGGTCTTCCCGAACTCGGCTAAGAATATTGGCTTCTGGAGAATGTTCTGGGAGTCCTGAATGTGGTTTCTGAGCCAGGTTTTCAGGAATGAGAGCTGAGCTTCATCGCTTTGCCCAATCAACCTTCATATCACCCAAAACAATAGAGTTTAGGGTTGTTCACAAAAGTTTAAATTTCTCATTCCAATTCAAATTAAAGGTGAGAATCATAAAGACAGATTCAAATCCATGACCTTTTGCATGGTTCTGATACCAAATTAAAATATGTGTTCCATCTCAACTAATTAAAAATTTAAGTTGATAGTTGGATTGCATATATTATATTTATGATGGACTGCACATATTATATTTATGTTCACATTACACTCTTAGATAATAGTTTCATAAAAAAAGTTTAATTAGTGTATACTCTCATATAGTAGCTATAGGTTTTTCACCGTACTAAAAAAAAGTGTATGGAAAAGAAGTGTACCATTGATCAGGATAGGAGTGGACAGTGGCGAAATCAATTTGGGGAATTTGATTGTTTGCGATGAAATCGGTTCCAAGTTGGAAATTGGGATTAAATTGCTGCTTCTTCGCGTCTGCTTGTCCATAAAACCCTTCAAGTCCAATTTCTAATAGATGCTTATTGTCAATAGATTTCAAAAAGGAAGCCATTTCCGCGATCCAAGCCTGCAAATAACCATACACTTAAGAGTAGTAAAAATGAAATTTACTCAATCCAGTTTAAAAATGACCTATGACGATAGAAACGTCGCATTTGAATTAATTAACTGTGCCAAACATAATGTAACTAAATACATTTTGTGACGTTTGGGGCGGTAAAAACTCAAACCGTCCCAAATGCCCTCTCTAAAGAATGTCTAGGGCATTGTGTCATTGAAACTAACGCAAACTTTAGTAAAATGGGGAAAAAGTTACCGGTTGAATGGAAAAGAGGTTATAAATGAAGTATAGTAACAAATGCAATAATTAGATAAAACAAAAATGTTACGCCTATTAAATTTTACGGAGTATAATATTCTTAAATACGCCACTTTCTAATTACATAATTATATGCAAATTATTTAATACAGATAGTATTAACTCTGTGTGCTTTAGTAAGTGTGTAAAAGGTAGAAATACAGTCAGAACAAAATAAAAATTGTACTTAAAACAAAAAAAATACATTAAATAAATAATGTTGCATGCAAGAAAATTAGGAAGTGTTGGAAGAGATAGAAATCATACTTGCATGGTGTTTCCAGTTAGATCTGATTGACATCTAGGTTCATTCATGAGCTCCCAAGCCATAATTGTAGGATCATCCTTGTACGCAAGCCCAGTAAATGTATTGTTCCTCGTAAGAACAGCCTATTCAACAGGCAAAATAATTCCACAAAATTAATATAATGAAAACCCCACCCAAAAAACCTTCAATTTAAATAAGGAAAATAATTCAATATCGTATATCACTTCTGATCCTTGATCTGATCAGCATATCATCTTGGGATTTTCAACTCAATGAATATTAATATTGTTGTTGCTAATAACCTTAATGTGGTTTTTGTAATAGCCCTTGACAACAGCATTTGTGTAGAAATCATCCTCGGAAGAACAATTTTGTCCTTGGTTTCTTGCCCACTCCACATACTGAGATTTTCCTCCAAAATCCTTGTAATTGTTAACCAAACTTAAGATCAGCTTTATCCCATGTTTCCCAGCCTCCGAAACCACAAAATCCAATCCCTGCAAATACCCATGAAAACATAAAAACATTTTAACTTCTTCCCCACAAAACACAAAATTCCCTCGACCCAACTAAGGGTGGTCCCACATCCCAACTGAACAGAATAAATTACAGTAACTCAGAGACTTATGCTGGTCAGGCCCACAAGAGTCTTTCATATTATGTGTAACTCTCACACTGTGAATGTTAGGGCTGGATAACTGGATTAAGATATCCAGGTTTGGAAAACAGGCAAGAAAACATACGACAAAAATTAACAACCTTAAACATCTGTTCATTGTATGAACCAGGAAAGTATTGGAGAGGGGAGTAACCGCCGTCACTGAACGCCCAGGTTCTTCCGACGGAGAGGTCATGGCTTTTGGCCTGCAGAAAAGCTGTGGAGATTTTGTCTCTCTGAGAAGGATCGGAGGCCACATACATTAGCCAGTAAGCGTTAAATCCATTGCCGTAAAATGGGCTGCCGTGCATCATGAAATGAACGCCGTCTCTGGTCACGAATCTATCATCCTCCGCCGCCCTGGTCAGCACAACCAAGACGAAGAGGAGAATTGCAGAGAGCCGCCATTGTTGGTTTTGCTGTTTCATCTTTCTTCTTCAGAAAGTGCGAAGAGGAAATAACTGCGGGTTTGGGATTTCGTTGCCCAATTTATACTCCGTCCGTTATTTTGACTGGGGCCATTGCATTTTACTTTTTGAAAAAAATAAAAAGTTAAAAAATTAATGCCAGGAATTGCGGGTAGGTAGAATATGATTCTCAAAATTTATGATTTATTAAGAAAAGAACAAACTAATGATCGTGTGATATAGTGACACGAAATGACTCTCCTATATTATGGGGCGATATTGACTCTTTATGCTTCAATAAGTTGAGAAAAGTAGTTATGAACATATACTGCATTGTAGCAGAGTCGGTAGTTAAGGAAAAAATAACTTTTTCTGGCCCCACTTGCATTACAAAAGGAAAATTCGACGACTTTTATTTGATGGTATGTATGAGTAAATAGTAAAAATCTTAACAGGATGCTAAATTAGGAACTATATTGGGTAGTTTTGTATAGTATTGGTAACTATTAACTTCATCTATATTTTTTTAATAAAATTAAATCAACCATATTAGCAACTCATTAAATATAATACCATTAATGGCTTCTAATACTCCTTAATTATTAATTTGTTGGATAATAATTTATGGTTGCGTCGACTTTAATTCTCTATCTTTTTTTGAAGATAATTCTCTATCTTTTTATTTATCCAATTTTACTTTTTTACATTTATATTTTTTCAAATTTTCATCATTATGTTTTATATGTTCTAGATGTACAAAACGTATTTATTGTTGTTAGGATTAAGTGATTACTATTATATAAAAGTTATAATTAATTTATACGATAATACTTTTTCTTTATACTTTTGTATTTGTCAATATCATATATCAAACGAAAATAAGTTGAATTTAGCCCTCCAAATTTTCACCTAACAACTACCTTCTTTTTTCTTAAAAACAAAAATGAGCATCTCTCCCATTAGTAAATGCACCCAATTCAATGTTTTTTTTCCCTTTTGTTTTTACACAAAAAATTTATCACCATCCACCAACTTACAACTTGTGATCAAATATGGTTGGACAATAGTAATTTTAAGCCTAATGAATTATTGAAGGATCATTAACAATTGGCTTCACCAATTCTAGTTGGGTTAAGAATGTCATATCATACTTAATTAGGTTATTCATCCTTTTTTGTTTTAACATATATGGTGAAATTATTATTATAAAAGAATACTTTTAAAACGTTTTCTTATAAATTTTCCCTATAACTAAGCTATGATTGATGCATAATTAGTGCAAGGGCTCCATTGGTAATCTACTCCTAGTCACTTAAATCTTGTGAGCAAAGTTTTTTCCTTTATTCGAAAGGCCTTCGGTCCTAATTGAATTTATCATATAGAAATTAGAAAGCTTGGCAATTATTAAGTCACAAGTTTAATTCCAAGGTTAGGGCTCTTTATTCGCCTATCAACTAAATTTATCAATAATGACTTTCGTATACTTGTTTACCTCGTCAGGATAAATTTCACTTATATAATAGTACACCCTGTTAGGTAGTGGAAGTTAAGAATTTTAGATAACTGTAACATGTATTATGTATGATTCAATTCATACTAAGGTGATTGTCAATATTAAATTTAACGTACCGAATCATGAATCAAGATAAAAGTATGTAAAAGTTGGAATAGTATTGAATGAATTTACAGATATGGGTAAGTTGATCAAACTTAAGCCATAATGTGGGGCAAAAGTAGGAGGAGGGTAGGTTAGTCACCCAAACGAAACGACACACTTCAATAACCTTATTGCACAAATCACGCCAAGAATGACGACCCCCAAAACTTACTCCGACCTGCCCTCATGATTCATTCCCCATGCATTAACTTCGATCCACCATCAACTAAGTCAAGCCCCCCACTTATTTCTTTATGGTATTATTTCACTTTCAACCCACCCCCATAATTACTTTTGACCCTATTCCTAGGCTTTCTATATGTTTTGTTACAAAACTAAGTGTCAATTTTACGCTAAGCATTCTGTAGGTGTATGGGTGTAGGAATGACTACAGTTTAATTTGAACTAATCAATTCAAATCGAACTAGATATTGTAATAATCAGAACCGACGTTTTCGATTCTAATTCAATGAGAACATACTTATAGATACTTGATAAAAAGTGTGAACTGATAATCTAATATGATCCACCCAAGAAACTGGACTTCGGAACTTCGTCTCCGGCCATAAGACAAAGGGCTCCGGCCTTTAAATATTTATTTTATTTAAAATTATTTTTAAAAATTATTTTTAAATTTGATAACTACCGTCTACCGCCATCATACGTTTAAGTAAACAAGTTATTTTGGATTGAATTACATGAGTTTGTATTGTTTAATGATCCAATTACATTTTTTTGGGGTTCGATGACCAAGTTACAGTTTGGTGTGCAGTTAAATTGATTATTTGACCCAAAATCCTAAAATATATGATCCATATTATACGCAAGGATTTGTCTCCACGTCGTATAGTATGGTCGAATAAGGATACGTTTATCCTTATTCCCTAAGCTGGGAAATGTTAACAACGTCGTTTTGTCTTGGCCCCTAGCTACATAGTACAAATCCAAATTTCAAAGATGATTAACTAAAGCTAAGAATAAAGTATAGGATGGTCAATGAGCTAGGGTCAAAAGGTACTAGAGTTCTTTGCTTGTCATTTGGTCTCTTGGTGAATAATTATATGCTATGTATAAAGTTTTTTATTTCCTTGAAATGTTAGGTATATATACAATATAGTATATTATATCGCTAAATATCGAATAGTCAATTTTCGAACTCATCCATGACCAAAATTAAAATTCTTACACCAATATTCTTGACTTCTCAACGTATCATTAATTGAAAATGGGAGTTCTATGTTTTTATTGACTAGCTAGGATACCCAATTTAATCATACTTATTTTTATTGACTACCCAATTTAATCGTATAATTAATGAAGGAATAATTACACTTTTCGTCCTTAAATTATAGGGTAAGTGTAGCACTGCTAGAGTTCTTCAATTTCGCGACCACCAACAAATGGGTGGTGGTCGGAAATCACCAAAAAAAGGAGAGATATTTCTGACCACATTTACTTGGTGATCGGAGAAAAGATAAGAAACAACCCTGGTCTCTACTTGACTAGATTAAGGGCATGTTTGGTTGACATGTTTAACTATCAGAAATGTGTATCAAAGTCAATGTTATTGTTTGGTGGACAGGTTTTTAAAACACTACTATGTGTTTTGATTACCCTATTAATTATAAAACTCATTCCCGGGTTTCATTTTCCTTCATCATTCTCCCACCCCAACTATTAATAATCATTCTCATTCCACCATACTACCAAACATACAAAATATTTTCACCAAAATTCATTACCATTATCAAGTATTTGATACCCATTCTGATCCCAAGTATCAATTTCTTATTCTAGGGTAAGGATTGTAATTAAAAATGGGATGCATGTAAACTATGGGAAAATTAAGGAGGATAGCAAAGCAGACATAGTTGGCGTACGGACGGCGGAAAGGATTTCTATGTCTAGGGACTATCATCGTGGCAAGAAAGGCATGCCTAATCAGAATTATTAAGGTAAAATCGATTTCATATTTTTGTTTTTATTCCAAAACTCACAAAATGAAATTAATGCAAACAACACTTCAACACAAAATAATGAGTAAAATTTTACTCTTTTTTACAAAAACATTTAACCCGAAAACTCTTTAACATGACGCATCGATCATTTATAAGAACCAAACTTATGACTTTACTATTGTATTAGTCGTAGTCCGGTTTATGAACTACCCCTAAACTGTTAGGTTAATGAGTCAAAAATTTTAATTAACAAATGCAGGACACGTGTGCTTTTATTCCACGTCTTACTCATAATATATATTGATTAATTGTTCATTTATTTATAAACGTGGTGAGATGAGATGAAGTACCACTAGATTGGGACCTTTATTAATTTGCATTCATGCATTCAAAAAAAAGTATAGCAATTGTCAAAATTTATATGTATGTATATATAAAAAGTTTGGGTCGTATATATTTTGCAAGTTGACGCAAACCGGTTGTGATTGGCAAAGACTCACATGCAGTAAAATTTTACAACATTCATGAACAAGGATGATGATAATTTATATTCACTTGTGCACTTTAGTTTCCATTTTATCTTTGCGGGCCAAATTTTGATGTAAAGATTCCACCAAACTCACGTACTATATATATATAATTATTGAGATTTAATAGCAAATAATAAGTAATTATAATTAATTTTTGCCTTTATCTCTAATTATGATGAAAAGAGAAAGAAAAGTTGGGCAGAGTATGGTAGATGATGATGATGATTTTACAGAAACAAGTATAAGAAATAGGATGTCACGGGTGGCTTCTGATATGGTGCACGAGGACAAAGCTTATTTTGCACTATTTTAACGGACAACCTTTATTGCCATTTGCCAAGCGTTCACGTGAATTCATGTTATATGTTCTTTCAGAAAATACCACTTTTATTCTTCACTTATGACTATATTCTAAATTTAATATTTTAGTTATTTGTAATATATATAAACTATCAGTTATTATTAAATTTTGTGAATTGAATTTTTGAACCAAACAGGGATGGACTAAATTCTCATTTTGATAACAATGAATATATCTAGGGTAGGGATTAATTTTCAGCAATGAATATAAAAACACCAAACAAACCATTTAAATTATAAATTACATAAATAAAAAAAAAAAAAAAAACACCAAACAAACCAAATAAGGAACATACATTCAAGCCCAAGCCCAATATAAATATAGAATGTACCATTAAAATTTACTGATTTAGCAATTGGTATACCTGGAAACAAATCCATGAATTATGGACCTTAATTCAAGAAGAGTAATTGTACATGTACTCTCATTTTATACTTTCTATGAAATGACGTTTTTTGATTGTTTAATATAATAGGGGTCATGAATTTTATCCATTCTTTTTTCCCTTCAATATTGAACACAAGTGAGATTAAAAGTTAGGAGTAAGTTTGTGGAGTTCAAGTAGTATTTTTCATTCAAAAATTATATATATGCATTTAATATATTCTATACTTACAGTTAACAATTTATGTGTCTGTAAATAAATTGAAAGTCAGTTAACATATCATGTGCTTGTAGTTATCATTTTATGTATATGTAATTAACACGTTATATACATTTAATTTATTTACAGACACATAAATTATTAATTGTATATCAAACTGATATATAATTTTTGAATCAAGATCTACAAGCATAGTAGACCTTGGTCCATGGAATATGCATGGACCTTACTCCTCATTCAGTACAATGCATTTCCAAGCAGCCCAAGCCCATTAAAGTTCGACCCACATCGGTGAAAAAAACAGTTGAAAATATTTCATTTGAAAACCTAGACGGTGAGTTGTTGAAGATTTCACGGCTGAAGCCGCCCCGCCCCGATTGCCACCTCGACGCCGTTTACTTCTCACTCTCTCAGCTTCCGCCGAGTGCTGTCGCGTGGCCGCCTTTGCGGAATTGAACAGCAGGAATCCTCAAACCTAGGTGAGTAATGAGTTCTTACTTTGGAAATGAAGCTTTTCATGGAGTCATGGTTATTGCTTTCTGAATGTTATCGAGTTTTGAAACCGGAAATGTACTTTTTTTTTTTCCGATTTTCCGCATTGGAAATTTGGAAATGTAGTTACAGATTCGAACTTTCGGTCAGAATTTAAGTGATATTTATGTTTAATACAAATGGTATTAAAGTATGGGATGTAGGGATTGGCATTTCTGTCATATAGGCATTCAGCTCTCAGTTTGTATGGAATATTTGCGGGGTAAAAATTTAATGTCATCAAGTTGGAAAAATGTTAAATTGGGTTTAGCTTTTGGTTATCCGACGAAAACTGGTCGATCGAGCTAAACAATCAGTTATTTTGGCCCTTAATTAGAATGCGTAATATAAATTTCAATTTTTTTCTATCAAATTGTTAAAGTTCTTATTTTTATTCGCATTGTATATGCATGTTGTATTTTGTTAATTTCAATAAACTAAATGCTTGTTTATGAGTCAAATGATACAAATATTGCTTTATTTTTTAAACTGTACTCTTGCCAGTGCTGTTCTAACTCTAAAGTTCACTTATTAGGGTTTATCAAGCAAATTCTCTGATCACCTCCAATAATGGCTGCTATTTCCTCGCAGTTCGCCTTAGTTGGATCATTCGACTCAGCCTCACGCTCCTCAGCTTCATCTTTTACTCACTCCAATGGACTTTCATTACGGTCCTCAGGCATCTCTGTTCCATCCAGGACCACATTTCCAGCGATCCGTCGGCGCATCTCATGCCAAACTGCCTCTCCAGCAACATCGTTATCCTCAGTCAGTGGGAAAGGTTTAAAATTTATTATTTCATTTTGAATTTAATTGAATATTGTAATGATGGTTTGGCAATAAAAGTGTGCTTTCAAGGAGAATATTCACTTCATGTTTGACATCGGGGTATGTCTGCTGTGATAATATTTTTGAAATATTGTAGTTAATTGGGGTGTTGAAGTATACATGTATTGGAACTTGACATTTCTAATTTCTCATAATCTGGAGGAATGTTGATACTCTAAAGTTTTGGATATGTAAAATTCCATTGAGTAGCTTATGCTAATCAAGCTCATTTTGGTCCTTCTATAGGGATTTTAATTGTACCCTCAATTCTTGTTTGACCCTCCCAATAAGTTCATGTGGTTTTTTTCTTTCTCTATTTTTAGATCTGTCATAATTAATATTTTTCTGGGCATTTGTGCACTTGGAATTGCAGAATCTACGACTCAGAAGGACTTTCTTCACATAAGTGATTTTGACAAGGAGACTATTTTAAAAATCTTGGATAGAGCTAGAGAGGTGAAGGCACTCATAAAATCTGGTGACAGAACATATCAACCATTTAAGGGTAAAACAATGGCAATGATTTTTGCCAAGCCATCCATGAGGACTCGGGTTTCATTTGAAACTGGGTTTTTCTTGCTTGGTGGCCATGCCATATATTTGGGACCAAATGATATCCAGATGGGGAAGCGAGAAGAAACCCGTGATGTTGCTCGTGTTCTTTCTCGCTATAATGATATCATCATGGCACGTGTTTTTGCTCATCAGGTATGCCGGGGAGCTTTAAGTATGTTTAACAGTTTTGCTTGTAGCATAATATGCTATTGCTTTTGCAAAAAGCTTGGAACGTGTGACTTTTTCTTGAGTTACTTGAGTTTGACTTTATGGATGAAGCACCCTTTGTCAACCCCCCAACCAACCAACCCACCCAAAAAAGCTCTTGCAATTAAACAAACCTGATGTACTCATGGCCAATTGTTGTGCTTTTTTTTTTTCCCTTCCTTTTTTGTTGTCTTTATGACATTTTTAAATGCATTATAAAGGCTGGTAATGGATCAATCATTTAACCTTAGGGTCTCTATACAAGTATGCAGGTTATACTGTTGGACATATCATGCTTTATGCCCTTGCCTATCTGAATATGATTGTAGTGGTATTTGGGATTTTCATTCCATTTGACAATGAGTTAGCTCTATATTTTTGTTTATTTCTATTTTAGGACATTTTGGATCTAGCCAAATATTCAAGTGTACCTGTGATCAATGGCCTGACAGACTATAACCATCCTTGTCAAATAATGGCCGATGCCCTCACAATAATTGAACATGTTGGCCATCTGGAAGGGACAAAGGTAAGCTCTTTTGCTGTGTCAGCCTTTGGTATGATTTGACGTTCCTTCTGGTATTATTAATCTAATTTACAATGTGACTGCAAATATCAGGTTGTCTATGTTGGGGATGGAAACAACATTGTGCACTCCTGGCTTTTATTGGCTGCTGTAATTCCTTTCCACTTTGTTTGTGCTTGCCCAAAAGGGTTTGAACCTGATGAGAAGACAGTTGATATAGCACGACAGGCCGGAGTTAGCAAAATTGAAATAACTAATGACCCTAAGGAGGCTGTCAAAGGAGCTGATGTTGTGTATTCAGATGTTTGGGCTAGCATGGGCCAAAAGGAAGAAGCAGCACATCGCCGCCAAGTCTTTCAAGGATTCCAGGTACGACTTATGAATGAGAAATTGACTTATTGGTTACATCTAAAATTCTTTTTGTGGGGTCCTAAGTAGAATATAATGCCTGAATTTGCCATATTCGTTCAACATGAGTGTTTAAATGGATTCTAGTGAGAAATTCCACAAAGTTTGCTGATCCGATTGAACCTAAGTGCAGATTTATTCATATTGCATAGAATTTTCTTCTGAATACAGAGTCACTAGAAACTATTCCTTGTCAACGTCTACTACCCTGAAACTTAGACATGATGCCCGAACCTTTGACAATACTTGTCACAATCTGCAGGTGGATGAAAATCTCATGAAATTAGCTGGTCCAAAAGCCTATTTCATGCATTGTTTACCAGCAGAAAGAGGCGTGGAGGTCACTGATGGTGTAATTGAAGCGCCAAACTCAATAGTTTTCCCCCAAGCTGAAAACCGCATGCATGCCCAGAATGCGATAATGCTGCATGTGATGGGGCTGTAACTGGAATTCCTTGTACTGAAGTCTTGAGAGCCTAGCTGTCCTGGTTTTCCCAGTTTTTTCTTTGAATCTTCGCTTTCTTAGATTCATCGAACTTGCACTACTAGTGTTTCCTATGATCTGATTTCATCCTTGTTGGATTGCCCCGGAGCTAAGTTTAATCTTGGTATATATTATATGCTTAATAAAAATTTATGACTTTTTTTTTTTGTGGGTGTTTCCAAACACATTTTCCTCAGTCCCATTATCAAAGAGTGTTTGGTGCAATGGATATTTTGACGTAATGTAATGTTCCTGAAAATCTTACATAATCTTAGAATGTGAAGTTTATGAAAGCTACGTTCTTTACATTAATCACATTCTCCTAAACTAAACAATCATGTATGTTTGATTCAAGCGATATTTCTTGATTCTTGTTGATTCAAGGGATATTTTGTAGTCATATACTCTGTAACATTTTTTTTAGACATTCTCCTAAACGAATCAATCATGGTCATCTCTCTAACAAAAATAAGTTCACAAGGCGAGATTTAATTAATGCACCCTCGAGTAGTGATGGCATGTTTCTCTGTTTACTCAAAAAAAAAAAAAGAAAAAAAAAAAGAAAAAAAGAGGAGAATGCAAGAAGGGTATGTTAAAATTAAGACAGGTTAACATAAATTGATAGATTTGAAATTTTATACGTGAAATCTTGCATAGAGGTTCAACAATAGGGGGTTATGCATATAAATCAGAAAAAAAAAAAAAAAAAAAAAAAAATTAAAATTCTTACACCAATATTCTTGACTTCTC
>CM008334.1:18358694-18373071 GCA_002525835.2 Ipomoea batatas | reverse complement strand
TAACTATTTGACCAGAACTAGTTATTTTCTCAGTATAAATTTGCTGCAGTTTTTGGTTATGAACTGCTCTGTTTGAGTTATAACCTTGAATGAGAAATACAATAGCATATTGGCCTTGTTTGGTAATCAGCTATTAGCGATTAACAAATTGATTAATGGATAACGGATAGGTATCAACGGGTATAAAAAGATGTTTTTTTTGGTGATTATTACAGTTGAACCACACAAAACAAGAATTTGAGCTGGAAAACAAGTTTTTTGGTGATTATCATTCATACTTGAATCATTTTTCCTTGAAAGGATGAGTTGATTGTGGGTCTCATATATCTAGTGGTCATTGCTGGAGTTAAGTTAGATTACTTGCTTAATGCACATATTGTAAAGCAACAAAATCAACATTGTATGTAGTTATCGACTATATCAGCAACTTAGGTAGTTACTTTTCTTCATTGTCAAATGACCGTTCACCGCTGATGGTTTCTGTTGGATAAATTCAAATGTTGCAGCTTTTGATATTTTAAAACTGACATTATATGATCATCGTAGCACACAGCTGCTCTGTGTTCTTGGCCCCAAAATTATATACATAGGTCTATAGTTATTACTATTTCATTTCTTTTTTCCTCGAAAATGATAATATAGTAGCGTTTATATAAATGGTGCATTCGTGATTGAAGGCTTATTTGTAACTTAAACTATAGGTTTTGGCAACATACCTAGAACCTTGTTAATGAACTGAAAGATCTTTTCTCTATATTTCGCCTTTTTGGTAGATTTTAGATATTGAACTTCAACGGGTAAACCGTAAACTTGACCTAGCAAATCCATAATGTATATAACAATATGATTTTTTTTTTTTAACACAGAATAGTATCATTGTATTGAAATAAAAAAGCAGTACTACATCTAGAGATAGAGACATCCATAGATGTCTTAGAGACTAAGGATGGGATATTTAAAGATCATAGGATGCAGTATGATCATAGTGAATGATATGGCCCGCCATTTTCGAGTTCTTAGCCTCAACACTACCTATTCTTGTCATGAGCAATGATGCTAACTCGTCTTTATCTCTAAATAAACTTTAATTTCGACAATGCAATCTAGAAAGCTATAATGATATTCTTACAGTAATTCTTTTTATAGACATTGTTCTTTTTATCTATCAACTTCTTTCACAAAAGCTATGTCATGATGGCAGTATTGTGTTTCATTTTCTTCTTTTACTTCTGTCCTTTCTTCTTTTCTTATATCCCACCTGTTACAAATTTAATGAGATCTCGAAGCTCTGGTTTTGTTATATGAAGGGTAATACACCCAAATTTGTATGTACCTTTCTATGTATAAAAATAAAATAAAATAATTTGTACATTTCTGATTTATAGGTCTACCTGCTTTTACTATCCCCATGTCCTCTGTGCATCACGTGTAAATGTGAAATATCTTTACATATTCTTCATTTATTGTTGACTTCTTGTTAATATCGAGCCATTGTTCTTTCTTAAAGAGAGAATATATAGGTTTATAAGGTCATGAGTTAGACTAGCTAATTAATTAGATTCAGTCTTTTAGTATGGTTTCACCCGCTTTAATTTTCATAACATGGCAATGACAGTCGTGTTGTTGGCTTGACAGGAATTTGACTCGACTTTTGGTCCAGCTTGGCATTGCATCGTGGGAACGAGCTTCGGTTCGTATGTCACACACTCCCACGGGGGATTTTTGTACTTTTCGATCGACAAGGTCTACATTCTTCTATTCAAGACTGCTGTAGAACCCTTAAATCATTGACAGAAGTACTAATTCCGATCCTACACCCCTTGTAATTTTTGAAAACTTGTGTTGGGTGTGTTTTGAATTGTAAATCATCCAAAGGTGAAAGAACTGTGATTTCTGGGAATGCAAACATTTTATCAATTAACTTGAGAGTTCCTAGCTAGATAGATAGCTTGCTGTATTAAACCACCATTGTTCTTGGAACATATTTTGCCCCATGGTTTCAGCAGTCCTATGAATTTGGGAAATTTATTACCACCTTTGGAGATTTGGTTTGTGAGGAAACTGTGAAATCCTAATGCTTGTTCTTTCTGTGTGGACATGTTGTAGATAAGTCATGAAATAAGGTCAAACAGACAAACTCTCATCTTTCCTCCTATCTCTATCTATTTAGGCCTTTAGGGTATGGTTCCAATGACAAATGATAGTCATAGATTTGGAAGATCTAATAGCGGAAAACTGCATAGTTCTTCAATTATTTGGTTGTCTTATCTTTCTTAAAGTCAATTGATGATAAGTAGGTAAACACTAACCATTTAACTACATCCTTCCATAATAAGTTATAGTGTCATGTCTTGAATCGAGTAGGGGTTAAATTCAGCCTACTCGGCCAATACCCAACACAATAATGTCCCAAGTAAAAAGTGCATATTAATCTCATCAAAATGGGAAAAATCAAGGTGACATTTCTATGAGTGCACTATTATAGATCCTGTTGTACGACCAATTATCCGCGAATGCACCATCATGCGTTTTGAAATGCAGAGTTGTAATTATGAAAATGTCATTGCGTCTTTTCCTACTCTCTTGGCATTGATCAACTTAGATGGATAAATGAGATTAATCCACACTTTTTATATGTGATATTGTTCTCATATGATCCCCAATATTCCTACGAGACTAATTCAGATTCAGTGAACTTATTTGGACACGTTATGATTGATTATTTCCCTTAATTAAGTGCCGGTTATTTCTTTCCTTTTATGCGTATCCAGTTACCTGGTTCCTCCCATCTCTATCATTCCATATATAACTTGCTCTTCAATTTCCTCCAACCATAATCTATCAACTCCTCTCCATTCCGGTCATCTAAAACCATAAAACAAAACCCACAAACTTATCAATTCCAACAAATTAATCAAAGGCAAAGCAAGAGGATATGATGGTGAAGAGTTGTGCAGCAAACGAGAGTGAAGAGGAGCAAAAAGAAGGCACTTCTGAACAACAATTTGGACCACCTCCAGAAGCCATGTTTTTGGTCTTGGCTTATCTTCCTTTGTATGAACTTCTATGCATGAGCAAAGTTTGTAGGTCTCTAAGAGACGCCGTCAATGGCGACATTCTTCCGTGGCTGAATATCGCCGTGGAGGCGCCGTTGCACTCGCGGCTTTCCGATGATATTCTGATGAAGATCACGGCCGTGGCGGATGGCCGGCTTGCAACTCTTGCACTGTTAAATTGCTTCAAGGTTACAGATGATGGGCTCCTACGAGTCATAGAGAAAAATCCTCGTATTACCAAGGTATGTACCATAAATTACTTTCACTTCATATATTCTCGGTTTTATCGAATTGTTCTTTTGCCTCGATTGGGAATGATATGAAGTTATAACGGGAGATTAAATTTTTAGAATTATCATCCAAGTTGTATATTGCTATAGTTTAAGATTAAATATGGAATTAACTTCCAATTAATAATAGGACGATTGAGTTTATAGAATTCACAAGCGAGTTATGTCTTTGGGTGAGAGATAAGGAATGGGTGGTGGGAATTTCTTCTTTTATTATTTTCTTTTATTGTACATTTTGGAGAAAATTAGTTGAGCTTCATCGTCTTTTCAGCAAACACTTGGGTAAACTCTATCTTGTGATTATAACCAACAAAGGATCATAACGAGGCAATATTGTAAAAATCCCGCTTAGATACCGATGGCGCTAGCTAGGCACTGACGGACCGTTTAGTGTATCATCATAATCGATGGTCTAGGTAGCTGACCAGCTAGGTGGCCGACTAGGTCATCTAGTCAGCCGATTAACTATTGTTCCCTTCATTATTAAATGGAGTATTTCACTCAAAACGACATCATTTTGAACAAAGTAACTCTAAATTACTTCAAACTCCAAGATGTTTTTAGGTTAATATTTAATATTTTAATATTAAATACTTTATAATTATCAAGTTTTAAAAAATTAAAAAATTTTAAATAAAATTTTAAAAAATAAAAAACAAACTAACTTCTAGGCATCCCGAGTGCCTAAAGAGCACATAGCGACTTTTCAACCATACCATCGAGGTAAACTAGTTTTAGTTATTCACAATTGACCTATTTATCTGTTTATTTATGCTTTCTTAACTAGTTGAAGCACAAATAATCAATACTCTCTCCACTGAGACTCGATCAGCACCATTGGAATTTGGAAGTAAAAATTAAATGACATTTTCTTGACATCCATGATACAACAGGCTTTAAAAATCTCTCTTTATTTGCAGCTATACATACCAGGGTGCACCGGGATAACACCCGAGGGAGTCATCAAGGCAGTGCAGCTCCTCACAAACACTAACCACCACAGATTAAAAACCCTAAAGATCAGTGGCATCTACAATATCACCAAAGAACACCTCCAAACCCTCTGCAATCTCCTGGGAAAACCCCAAAACCATCATCACCACCAAAACCCCAAGAACTTCTACCACAAACGCAGAGACATTTCAGCAATCAGACTCGAAGAAGATGATCCCTTCATCGACATAGATGAATGCCCAAAGTGCGGCGAAATTCGGGCAGTTTTCGAGTGCTCCAGAGAGTCTTGCATTTGCAGGGGATGCATAATTTGCATTAGAAGGTGTGAGGAATGTGGAGTTTGTATGGTGGGTGAAGAAGATGAGCAATGTGAGGCAGCTTGTGCGGATGATTTGTGTTTGGGGTGTTGGCTTAGGCTTCCTAAATGTAGTTTCTGTAATAGGCCTTATTGTCATCAACATTCAAACCAGCAGTGCAGACTTCCAGGCTATGAAGCCTATGAGGGGTTTCTCTGTGTGATTTGTAATGATAACTTTGTACAAAACTCATCTCGTTTGTTGAGCATGATATATATAAAATGAATAATAGTTTAGTATCACTTTCCACTTGAGCTTTTAATTTAGTGGATTATTGGGTGACAGACTATGGACAATGATGCAGAATCGAGCCTTAGTAGATTTTTCGGGACAACAAACACTAGTCTTTTCATCTAATTTTGGTCACGTTAATTGTACTTTAACAAGTATAAATTTGAACGCCAAACCTAAGGGCCCTTCACGACCCTTGTCCTAGAGACTTGTGAGATGAGGTAAATCACGAGATATGCCTTCATGGTGGACACTGCACCAAACACTAGTTTTCTCATCTAATTTGGGCCACGCGCGTTCTATTAATCGTACTCTAACAAGTATAAATTTGAACCCAAAACCTAAGGGTCCTTCGCGTTCTCTGCCCTAAAAACTTGTGAGATGAGATAAATCGCGAGATGTGTCTTGATAGTGTAGTGTTCTGAATTTTTGCACTTACCTTGGCGTTTACCCCTTGATCCTAGGTACTCGCTGGATATTACTCCAAACACAATCTTTCATCTACTAAGATGTTTAACAAGTATCAAATCATAGTATGTGCATGTGGTTAATGAATATATTATTCATGGTGAGGACTCTTGTAATGTTAGGAGCATTGAACTTTGCCAAGATCATTGGGAGGTGTAATAAGCGGATGTTTACCAAGTATCAAATCACATTATATTGTTAAAGAAATGGCTCTTATAATGTTTGGGGTTAATGTGAAGTAGTGGAGCTAAACAAAATTCAAATTTTGATAATTTTGACATTTTCAATTAACTGAACCTTTAATTTGTATATAAGCTAGTGCATTTACACTAATAAATATAAATGCATGTATACATCATTTAATCAATATAAACCTCCATTATTTCTAAATTTCAACTAAAAATAATTAATATACTTACAGTATAATACAATAATTATAATAAGTGTTTGAATTTTTCATTATATATTTTTATAAACAATATTTTATTTTGCAATAATTTGATTAAAATTTTATTTATAAATTTAATAAAAATTACTAAAGATTAGTTTACATATAAATTCCCTATATATTTTGTTCCACATTACTTGTGAAACAAAGAGTAGCCTTAGGTAGCTCGAGCTATCGAACTGGCACACTAAATTTCGAGCTAACCAGTTCGGGACATCAATCTTATCGATTTTGGACTTAGCAAATTACTTTTTATTGAGCTAAAATTTATTGGCTCTAACCCTAAAATTTTTTAAACTTATCAAGTCAGCTGATCGGTTTCGAGCTAAGATTGGCGTCTCCATACATTATAGATGCCCTTATGCTTTATTCTGTACTATATATGTTGAGCTGGCGACCATATATAATGAGTGATGTCTTACAATGTATTGTCCTAGTTACTAGTTACCATTAAAAAAAAAAGGAGATAATAAATATTGGGTAAAATAAAGGGAATAGCATGAACCTGGTCAGATTTCTGGGTTGAATGAGCTGAAGAGAATAAAATGTAGAGACAATTGGTGATCAAAAAGGTCTTATCTTCAGTTGCATATTCCATCACTTTCAGACATTCTAGCTTTCTGGTTTGCACATGTAGTAAAAGCTGTTTAGAATCCTTAAAATTGGGAACAAAGTTCTGATCTTTAATTCCCAAGATGTACCTATGCTAACGGCTAACCCTACCCTTAAATGAGTTAAATCAACTTGTTTTAATCTGATATGTATGTTGCTGAAAATTAAGCTAGCATTGTTATGCAAAGTTATTGGTTCCTACTCCCTTATGACATTTATGTTGATTGATCTTGTTGGCAAATGTTTGGAGGATCGAATCTAGCATTTTACTATCTAAATATGACATCGGGTGATGCATTTGTAAAGAAATAAAATTACACATTAACTAATAACTACTATATATGTATAGCCTTCGGTGTATGTAGTGGTAAGGTTGATCTGCCAAGTAATCACTACAAGTAAATAGCAAAATACCTACAGATCAAATTTAAGAGCGGACTAAATACCTAAGGATTTTATTATTTGTTTTTTTGAAAGGAAAAACTTAATTCATTAAATCAGAAGCAAGACCGTCCACGAGAAAATCAGGAGGAGTATCAAACCACTCCCCGCAATCTGACTCAGAAAGGGCCGCCCTAGCAATATAGTGAGCAGCACAATTCGCAGATCGCCGTACAAAACCCGAATTTGACATCATCTATCAAAGATGCCAATTCTTTAACATCATCCACAATCAATCCAAAACCAGAAAAGAAAGAATTACAAGAAATAGCATTAAATAAAAGTTGCGAGTCTGTCTCCGCATCTACGTTACCCAACCCAGTATCTTTCAAAATAGGTCTATTTGGTAATAATTTCATTAAATACTTACTGGTTTTATTAACAAATTTTTCCAATGATAAATTTAATTTTTCTTGTAGTGAATTAGTATCAAAATAGGTCATGGGTGCGTGCATAAGTCTAGAGGGCCAAGTTTCACATTTTACTATCAAAATGGTCTGGTATATATAGCCGTAACTGCTTGATCTTGACAGATATATGTAGCAGGAATATATATTTCCAATAGTAAAA
Source organism: Ipomoea batatas (assembly GCA_002525835.2). Lineage (NCBI taxonomy): Eukaryota > Viridiplantae > Streptophyta > Magnoliopsida > Solanales > Convolvulaceae > Ipomoea > Ipomoea batatas. Next base: position 18,365,645 of record CM008334.1, on the reverse strand, counting down.
GTAGAATTTTTCACATTACCATTAGGTAGATGTTAATTCAATTCTCAATTATCTCAAATGTACCCAAAAAATTGCCACCAACACAAATAAGTAACAGTTTCACTGCACCGTGATTCTCTATCAGTAATCTAGTCCAAAGTTAGGGCTAGGTACACCAGCTTCTGCTCTATACCTTCAGGCTTTAGCCTAAGTACAGGCAGCCACGTGATACACACACACACACACACATAAACACTTATATATAACAGCACCAAGAGAGTTGAGTGAACCAATAAAGGCCACAGCTCTTCAGGTTTCCCCTAGAGTTCCTCCGGGCACTTCATTGATTACTCCTTTAGCTCTCAAATTTAGGGCATAGGAAGCTCACTGAAGTGTTTGGAGGAACTCCTGGAGTTACTTGATATGATACACACATTATATGCAATCGTGAACTCGTGAATTATGTTTGACAGATCAAGCACTTACCACTATGGTTTCTACGGATACTCGACTCTGCTCTCCATCTCTGATCCTCTCAGCACCTGGTCGGCTTTTCAAGTCGGTACCCAGAAAAATCTCATCCCAACACCTGCCTCATGACTTACTCTGATATCAATTGTTTATCATTATCAAGCAAGCGCTTGTCACAACGCCAAAAGTTATACTAGTAGCGAAAGTTTAACTTTATTTTCTTATACTTGTATAGCAATCAACGCCATGTTTTGATGGTAGGATGCTGAAAAGCCGAAATACCTTATGTTTTCAGGTATTCTATTTTGCGCTGAGTCACTTTTGCTATCAACTTAGCTTGATGGTTGTATAATTTGCAGCTAATCATATTAGCAACTCTTCTTCATTCACTTCTATACGCCTAGGGTTTGTTTTGTGCTTACAATTTCATTATTTTTTGTAGGGTTTGGTTTTAATGGTGGATTCATGCTTTGAATTTGTTTTATACCATCTCCTTCTTGGTGGCAGCTTATGGATCTTGTTTTAGCTTGGAATTTTACACAAACTAATTGTTTGTGGGTCTAAAAGCTTTGCTAGAAGATTGAAATGGTATTTTATTAATTGCTTTAATTTTTTTTAATTTGAATTTTTTTTTGTTAAGATTGATGTTTGTTGCATCATATATACTAATACTTTGAATTGATTGTTGTAATCAAAAGGGTTTGCTACCTGGCGAAACCAAACACGTGTATTAGTATGCACATTTACTTGTGTGGTATAATTAATTTGTTTGATTATTCATTTTGATTTCTTGTCCACAAAAGGCGAAATCCCATGCTCCGGGGATCTTCACAGTCCAGTCCGATAGAATGGTAGAGAGTTAAATCACGATAATTCAACGATTTTTAGGTGAAAGGACCTGTGTATATAGTGCCTACAAGAAGCCCACCACACTGATTTTTTAAATATAGTATAATTAGCTTTAGATTTCTAGGACTTGAAAATGAATATTGTCTTTCATGCATTCTTTACATGGTAGAGACAACAATCTTTCATCACTACCCCATATAGACCTTCCAATTCTTGTTATTTTATACTTTGTATTTTTTCATTGTAGGGAGTAGATGAAAGAAATGGTCATAGATCAAACTTCATCCAGGAATGCAAGAAAATATCCATTTTCAAAGTCATAATGTTAATAGGATTTCTCACTCTCTATGTGATGATATTTTGGTTATGAATATGGAAATTAGGTTGAAACTTATGTTTTAAACATATTCTTGTACGTACGTGGTTGATTTAATTATGTATTATTTGATAACTAACTATTAATTATATTTCATTTTCTAAAGTTGAGTGTGTATAAGGTATATTTGTAATTATACTATCTATAATTTTGAATGTGAATATAATAATATTATTACAGTGTACTTTATACTATTGCTAGGTGTATAGTACATACTTTATATTATTACTAGGTGCATGCACTCTAAAGCCAAACCATAACTACTAAACTATAAAGTGAACTTCTAAACCAAATTAGATAACCTAAACCATAAACCAGACAAAAACAACAAAATCATTAATGGTAAATTGTGAACAATTTCACAACGCAACACATATATATGTATCAATATATTAATGGAGCCAATTAGAGTTGTCTATCTAACAGCCCGAAGGGAGGGAAAGGAAAAACGTGGTGACATTTTCATAAATAATTTAAATTTTAAGTGTAAGTAACAACACTATAGAGTGCACTTAGCAACATCATAATATATATATATATATATATATATATATATATATATATAGTACTAAGACATATATATGAATAACAAATATTAAAATCTTTATCTTAAAGTACCAATAGTCGTGAACTAGTTTCATTTCTTCAAGATTTCTCCCTCCCAATTCCAAAACCCCAAAAAAAAAAAAATCACGCCAAAAATTATGTTACACGCACCAAGTGCATATCATATCGTGCTGCAAAGTATAATACAATTTAAGCAAAAGCTACATTGATTTGTTGTATGTCCAACTAATATCATATCACTATGTATATTTATAAGTGGTAGCTAGCTAGCTTATAATACCCAATTTTTTTTCTTTTGGTAAATCCACTAGGTGTTCCGGGTCTTTCTTCGTCCGTTTAACAGTCCGAGTCCACTCGACTAATCCTCGCTCGCTCCGGAAGGCACGAGAACTGGCCCAGGGAATCGTCACAAGCCGGGCACACAAATGTTTACACTAAAATGTAGGGCAACCTTCCACCGATATACCCTTAGCCGTGGGACAAGTAGCAAGATCGCAATGTTCAGGGTCATTGGTCCCCCACCACGACACATTTTTGTTCTCCAATCCCACACTGAAATACAAAAACACCGCCATGAATGCAACGCCGGCATCTAACGCCGCCGAGAGAATATAATTATACCTCTGCCACCATTTCTTCCGGTACCTAAACACAAAGAAGTTGAAAATAGTCCCAACCAAAATCCAAGAAGTGTAGTTTAAGGAAGTTGCCGGTGGAATTTGGGAAGTTGCTCCAAGAAGAACAGGGAGATTAATGAGGGCAATCCATGTTTGTGAAGGGAATGCTTTGTGCAAGAGCCATATCATAATTGGACCCAAAACTCCTCCCAGAAAGAACCAGTTAAGGGCAGAGTAGTCTCCAAGAGAGCCAAAAATCCTCTTGGGACCAACAAGTCCCCAAATTACAGATGCATCATAGAAGACATGGGAACCAGGACAGGTCCAAGGACTGTTTGAAATTTTGTCTTGGTGGCATATGTTGTCTATAGAATGTAAGAGCCACCAAGCAACAAGTATATTGGTTGTTCCAGCAATGATGGTTCCAAGGAACTGCATGCATGTAAGTGATAAAATTATTGATATATAGATCCGATAGATGCTCTCATACCATATTGAATATTTTATATAGGGGACGGGCTGGATCTAGATAGAAATGTAATACTTATGCTGAAAAATACAGTACTAATAAAAAATAATGAGTTAATGCCACATAGGTTCTCCGAATAGTGATTTTGACATGTTTAGTCCTAAACTTTCAAATTGGTCATCTGTGGCCATTCGACTTTCAAATTTAATCATTTGTGGTTCAAGTTAACTAGCCATGGTCCAACCAGTTATGGTCATCTTGATAAAGGACCATGGTTGGTTAAAATTTAATAGTTGAAGGACCATTGATGACTAACTTGGACCACAGATGGTAATAATTTAAAAGTCGAAGAACGACATGTGGTCAATTTGAAAGTTTATGACTAAATGTGCCAAACCCATTATACTCGAAGGACCTTAGATGACATTAATCCAAAAATAATTGTTTGTTATTTATAAGGAAATATAATACTTTTGAAGAGAAATGTAATACTTTTAAATAAAAATATACTAATATTTAGGGGTTGAGCAGTTATGTGTGAGAAAATTTGTAATACTTGACTGATTGATTGATTGTTACTTATGAGATAATGAAAATTGTACGGAGTAATAGTTATGAGAAAAAGTGTAATACTTATGAAAAATTCGACAGGATCAGTGAAACAGTCTAATAAGAGATTTTGCTTTTTTATATATTATATATGCTCAATAATGTGGACCATTAATGGAAGTATACCTGAACCAAGAACATTGACCTTGGAGGAATCTTCATGTAATGACCCAACTTGAAGTCACTAAGGAAAGAAACAGCTTGAGCCATGCTCATATAACCATATGTCTTGAAGCAAACATTAGCTATGGGTCTTCCAGGATATATGACACCCATAATGTACTCTGTTATGATATTTAGTCCTGGTGTCTGTGGAGATACAATAAGGAGAAGATTAGAGAAAAATCTAAAACCTTAAAAGCAATGAGGGACTAGCTAGGTAGCAGAATTACCAGGTTTGTGGTAGCAGTAATGATACTAATGGGAAGGGTAAAGATGAAAGCAACAGCAGCTGCAAGAAGCAGCCCCCAGTATGGCATCTGCACCTCATCTTTCAAGAAGATACACAGTGCAAGTGAAACAATCAATGTCCCTAAAAGAAGTAGGTAAAACCACCAAGAGGGTATGTCTTTGTATTTTCTCATCAATCTTGTATGAATATCCATCTTTTCATTTGAAGAAGCTCGATATCGATCATAAATCTCTCTGCACAAAAGCAAGTTATTGTAGCACAAAACCGAAGATCATATTATGCTGGAGCAATCTCAGTCAAGTTAGTCATATTGTTAACTTAGTAATCACAAAGTTATCCGTTCAACTCTTTGTAGCAGTGGTGTATTGGTCTTCTTGATTTGAGCAAGTCAGTTATGGACAACTTAGCCACTTAGGTGGTTTAATTTACCTCCTTGTGATCCTTATCAGCTAAGTTCATAAGGCGATAATTTACCCGGTACACACTTACTCAAAAGATTGTGTAATAAATGTGCATGCAGAAATTTTGAAGGTGCCCATAGAAAGCAATAATTTTTATACCTAGTAGCCCTTCAAGATCATATTACGCTAGTGCAACTCCAGATAAGTTGGTCAAGCTGTATTGGCTTTAATTTCTTAACAACCTAGGTGGTTGACCTGCCTGTAGTCCTTACCTATATAACTATCAAAACTGGCTGTGTTGGAAAATTTTCAACCTGGACCGTTTAACCCATGGAGGGCGGTGGGTTATACGGGTTGACCCGTATAACCCATATTTCCTCCAAAAATTCCCGTAGGAATGAGAACAGGGAAAAATTTCTCATCTCCGGCCGGGATAGAGAGGAGACGGAGACAGGGATAATGGCGGAGTTTCGGGGAGGGAAACGAGGTATACCCTCACCTCCACCCAGCCTTATTGACATCCCTTTCATTACTGATTAGGGCCACAAGTTTTCGTTATCATATCACTAAAAAGATTGATATTATGCTGACAAGCAAGAAAACACTCATTACCTTCCATAAAAACATGAGAAAGTGTAGATGCAACTGTGGCAAACCCAAATCCATAGGTCAAAGTACTAAACATGATGCTCAAGTGGATTTTCCCTTGCTTAGCATATTCACCTTCATCAAGCTCAAACTTCTCATTCACAATGGCAGATATGTTATACAATTGCCCTTCTGCAGTAAACAAGTCCGAGGAGAAGATTGGAAAATTCTTGGCATTGTACACATTAAACCCCCAATAGAACACAGGAATCACCACATACACCGCAATCACATAGCCAACAAAAACATTTGCAATGGCAAAAAATGGACTCACAAGAGAGCTGAACAGAAATGAGGCAATTGTTGACCAATCTAGTGTGAGAGCCCCAAGGCCCAAACCATTCATCCCAGAACCAATCTGCTGTGCAGTGACAGATCTGGGAAATGCCCAGCAAACCCAAGAAATGCTCTGTAGGCTTTGAAAGAGATAACCAGGGAACAAGTACCAACAAAAGCTACAAGTTAGTGCAATCACAAAGAATTTTGAACGGGACATATACTGCTTCTTTTCATCATCATCTTCGTTTTCCTCTTCATGAAGTGTCCTGTGAATCAAATCAGGAAAAATGATCAAATAGGTCCTCCAACTTAGAAAAGTTAATTACGTGCCAAAACATTTTAAAGTTACAATTAAACCTATTCACATTTTGTTTGGATGCAATGAAGCCTAAAAACCGGTTAGTGACCAGTGATAGCAGGTTACTAAGGTTCCAACTTCCAAGCATCATTTCCGATAAAAAATCGACTGTCGGCGATTGCCGCCAGTTGCCATAGAAAAACGGTCACCTTCTCTAGCAACCATTTGTGCTTGCCTCTCGAGAGAAAAGCGACCAGTTCTGGTTGTCCAGAGAAGGCAACCAGGTTTTGGTCACCTCTCTCCTAAAAGGTGACCAGTTGGACATTCACATTATGCATGTGTTTGTAATTAATAGAATCAATTGTTATATCATGGACAATGGTCCAAATTGCATTGTGAATCCTGGTCCCAAAATTGTGTCTGCAATTAACATATTAATTACGTATAGTACATTCATATTAATTAATAAATTATGTGTTGTAAATAAATTGAAGGCACATAATAATTTATCAACTACAAACATATAATATGTTAACTGAATCCAAATATCTTGTGGTCTAGTCTGGTTTACACTTCCATGTGGTAGGAAGTGAGTTCGAGCTTTAGTGAAGGCAAATGTTGACTGCAAATATATAATTAGAATGTTGTTTTGTACTTAGAGTTCATAATGTAAATTCGACCATAGTTTATGGCATAACAATTGATAAATCGACAATCTATACCGGAATAGTGAGATTTGGACGAGGCTGCTTGGCCACCACATGTGAGCTGGCTCAACTACGTATTTTCTTAGAAGTCCAGCCCATCCATATCCAAGAAGCTGCCATAATAAGTCACCACATGAAGCAAAAAAAAAAAAGAAAATAATTAAAGTGGATATATGTTTCGCAATTAGATAAGTAGTTGTTTTAATCAGTTTGTATTATTAAAAACTGATTTAACCAGTTGTTTTAACCGTTTTGCAGTGCATTGACGC
>CM008334.1:18344553-18358400 GCA_002525835.2 Ipomoea batatas | reverse complement strand
TTTGGGTGTTAAAATAAGGATAAAGAGACAGAATTAACTCCAGATAGTAAAGTGTGAGAATTAACTAATATGGTGAGCTTCTTGCATACGAAATGGACACTTAAACTATGGTGATTGGCTTTGAGGGGCTATTAGGTATAAAAAATTATTGGCTTCTATGGACACCTTCAAATTTTCCACACACATTTATTGCACTAAGTTGACATTTAGAAATAATTAACTCTTCATTTACATTCTACTTCGAAAACTAAGGTATTTATTGCATTAAGCCCACAAAATTAAATATACTAAATATGTTTGGCAAACCTAATTGAAAAGGTACCTGAAAGCTGAAAAGAGTAGATGAAAGTTGAAAAGTTATAAATTAGAAGCAGAAAACTGAAAAGCTAAGTTATAAGCAGAAAACTGAAAAGTTGTTAAGCTAGCTGATTATGCTTAAAGTTTATGATAAATTTAACTTTTTGATAAGCTGATAAATGTAAAAAAGAATAAAAAGAACATCTTCATAAAATTTAAATAGTTTTAAATTTAAACAACATTTTGAAATGAAACTATTAGCATAATCATTATCAGCATCCCATAATGAAATATCAATATTGTTGCAAATCTCCTATAATAAAATATAGGAGAAGAGTTGTCGGGCGGTGATGAGTTGCTGGAGGGGATGAATAAAAATATAGAAGAAGAGAAAATACCAAAAATGTTCTAATTGGGAAAGGTAAATGATCTCATTTATTTAAAATAATAAAGATAAAGATAGAAAATAGTTAGGAGACTACGCTTATTTTTTAAACGCATCTAAGGTAGTGCTTCAAAATAAACTCTTATTTTAAGCTACTAGCTTATTTTAATAATAGTATAGCTTATTAGTAACTTAAAATAAGTTATAAGCTCTGACAAAGTTAATCTATTAATCAAAAGCCAAAAATTGTGAATTTGTGCAAATACTATGGACTTTGTGATGCTACCAAGTATAAAAATCATTGTGGGCAAAGTATACAATTCTTAACAATAACATTTAATTAATTTTATTTTTTATGACATCACAATTACTTTCCTCATTTTAATTAGAGTTAACATTATATTAGACATATACTACTGAAAAAATAAAGATATTTAAGTGACAAAAATAATGTGACGTAATCATGATAAAAATCAAATTAACATATAACGTGACAATGACATGATTACAAATTTCTTGTTAAGATAAATCATGTATAGCTTTAGAGCATCCTTATCTGTTTATACTCTTGCACAGTTTTTAAAGTAACACTTAGGAAAGAGAGTGTGCCAAGAAAAAATGAAGATAAATGAAAATGAAAAAGAAAACAAAAATCTGACATAAAACATAGCTAAATCTGACATTAGAAACGCGCCAAAGCCAATTTTGCTGCCAATTGCCTATTTTGCGCGCTATCTGCCTTCCACGCGCCAAACATATGTTTTGCTTCCTCTTTTCTCTCACATGGTGGACCCCACAATAAACTCATTCTTGCAGGGATATAAACCACCCAAATAACTCATTCTCACATCTCTTAGAACCTCTTGTTTGGTTTAAAGTAAATAAAAGTACTATTTGGACTCTCAAGTTCTACTCTTTACTTTTACTCTCTAACTCAAAGTTTGGTGTTGATATTTTTTATAAGATCTACAAAATAAAGATAACTTATTATGTTTTGCCACATCAAAAATAAAAGTAATGGAATAAAGATCGAGAGTACTAAGCTCAGAAAGAAATCACTTATTCCCTTGTGGTCTTATGGCCAATGAATTGGATAAGCACTTTGATTACTAAATTGTCTTTTTATACTGCAACTATTGTTATTCGCCTGTCGTATTGTCATGCAATGTTTGATTATTTGACAATAAAGTATATCTATTTTCCATTTCTTTTATTTTGTTTAGTTTTTTTTTTGTTTTTTTTTTTTACAAATTTTATATGAGCATTAGTTTTTCAGTCTCCATTATCTAATTTCAATTTTAAGAAATATACAAATAAATACATTTCTATTTTTCTTTTTCTAATTAATTTTTTTTTTAGAAAATAAAGAATTTCTTTGATTAGTAAATATGTACACACAAAATCTCACTACAAGGAAATATTAATTAGAATCCTACAAATATATATACATCTTAAATACATGTAAATTTTGTTGATTACTTATATCTTTAATTTTATTTGTAGTATTTCTGGAAATTAAAGAGTTGGAAAATAATGGTGTTGGATATGGGACGAAATAAAATAAATTTTTGTGGATAATTTTGCTAGATGCTAAGCTGATCACATGCTTTGCAGAGAATATCTATCAATGGAAGAATCTTTGAAGATTCCACGAAAGAGTTAAGATTATGGCCCCCCATGAGGCAATGCCCTCTCTTGGAATTACTCTAATTCTCATCATTAATTAATTGACTTGTAAGAATAAGCTCTGAAGTAAAAATGCCGACTAATACTAACTATCGATTTGGGATGATTAATGGTTTTAGAATAAGAGGTAAAACGAAATTATATTTTGATAAATACAAAGAATATAAATATGGCTACAATGTAATAGAAAAGAACTAATATTCTATTATTGTTCAAATTGATCATAAAATTACATAAAGGATTGTATTCGAATGTTTGGTTAGTTGAGAAATCTATTATTTTATTTTTAAGATAAATATTATCCCGTGAAGATCGAAATGATACAATTTCTCAAGCTTTATATGCTTATTATTAATGACTTAATTAGCACTTATTTGCAACAACATACATGCTTTGAACATAGGCCTGTAGTTTTGCCCTGCTTCTTGCACGCCTCCCCGCATTTAGCCTCGTCCTCACATTGTCCCAGGAACCTGGTGCTCTGTACTGATGGCGGAGGGCATACCGACCCTTCAACTTTTAAGCCCATAACATCTGTATGTATGTATATATATATATATGAAACACTTTTGAATATAATGTAAATCACTGGAATAAAATAAAATCATTAATCAAGAACTTTGTAAAATGAAAATATAAAAATACCAGCAACAGAAGAAAGCAGTGCAGATAAGAGAAAGGTAATGGCCACCAACTTGAAGAAAAGTGCCATTAGTCTTCTTTATTTTCTCAAATAAATTTTTATTTCTTTTAACAAATCTATGTAAATGAACCTGAAAGAGTTCATACATGTAACTCTGTGTATATATATGTGTGTATTATGTTGGTTTAGTAATAGTGACGTATTGTTTTTGTCCTGTTTTTAAGCATGAAAATCCTTATGCATGACTCGAAACGTGTAACAAACATGATAGGCGCCCGGAGGGCCTAGCCCCTAGGGCGCATAGGCAGCGGGCGCATAGGCAGCGATTAATCGGTGTCTATGCACTCCGTGTATTATTTTATTTTATATTTTATTTTTTTAAAAATATGTTTAAAATTTTTTAAGATTAATACGTATAAACTATTTAATAATTAATGCTAAAATATTAAATATTAACCTAAAAACATGAGTTTGAACAATTTAAGATTATTTCATTCAAAAAAACGTTTTGAGTGAAATAACTCATTAAAAAAAAACAATAGCGAATCGGCTGACTAGCCAGCCTAATTGGTGCCTAAGTAACCTAGGTGGCGGTTAGACAGCCTAGTTGGCGGCCACTTAGACTACTGATTATGGTGAATTGGTGATACACTAGGCGATCGACTGACGCCTAACTCTTAAGCGTCTATTAATCGGCGCCTAAGCGGGATTTTCACAACACTGCTAGGTGATAAGTGGAAAGTAAACTCATACAACAAAAAATAGGATGATTTAGTAAAAGTTTCACTTTGATTCCAAAAGGAGGTATCAAGCAATTAAACTGTACATTTGATCTATGCTTGAAATAACTTATGAAAGAAGGAAAAAGTATGAAAAGTCAACTATAAAAGTTCATAAAAGGATTTCCATCTTCATGTCATCAGATCATATACCTTTCAACCACTCAGTACTTTTTGTAATAAACTCTATAGCTTCTTCAATAAAACCCGGTTTTTCAATCAAGTTTTGAACGACTCACTACGGCGCCACTGCATTTTCACTCACGAGGGGTTCGCTGATCACAAGCAGTTCGTTGGAGAGTCCCGTGAAGACAACAGAATCAGTCTCGATAGGCTTGCACTTTATCAGGGCAGCGGGGACCAAATCCTCATCCTCGAGTGTTCGGGCTTTCTCTCCCGCTGCAGGGAAACATGGGATTACGCGGCGTTTAATCAGCACCGGATGCAGAAGTTCAAACTCCAAGCTTTGTTCCTTCAATGCAGAGCTCACAAACTGTGTAGGAAAGAATATCGCAAAGCATTGAAGTCAATTCAATAAAATCCTATATACAGATGATTAGATACTACATTGTAACAGAGTCAGTAGTGTTCAAAAAAAAAAAAAATCCTATGTATAGATGCATATATGTATGGATAAGGCAGTTTACTTTCACTAGATCTCGTATCAAATGATGTGATTTTATCATATTGATTCGGGTAAGGTCAGCCAATTTATACGTAGTCAATGAATGTAATGTCCCTATCTGTAAAGAAGGGAAAGCAACCTCCCTAACGGCATTTATTTCAAACAAAAATGGCATGTCACCTATAACAAGAAACACGGGGAAAATTTAGGAAAGGTAATTTGTTTCGTGGATTTTCATTCCTTGTACAGTTATTCAAGATTTCAAGAGCATCATTAAAGAAATGAATATTCACACATCCATCATAATAACACGATTTCTACGTTGAATAACCAGAAAGACGGTATGTTGCATATTGAAGAGATTGATCTAAAAGAGCTAACCTCATAAAGGGAACTAGTTGGCTCGGATGGCAAAAACACTCCTTGAAGTACCACTCCATCGGGAAATTGAATCCGGATGACAGTTTTTGTATACCTCTTTTTTGTAGCTTTCGCCAACTTTTCCTTGTATGATTTAGGAATCAAAAGTTGGGATTCTTCAAGCTTTTTCCTCCTCATTTCTGCCTCTCTTCTCAACTCCTCACGTGACAGGTTGAAAAAAGAATCGGGGAGCTCAATTTTAGCTGCTACACTTTCAGGCACAGCAAAGAACACCCTAACCTAGTGGATTAACGAAAATTGAGCTATCAAAATACAAAGTCGATGATAATAATATAAAAATAAAAACTGTTGGACAAGAACAATTCAATGGAATGTCATAAAAATACCTAACATTTAAAATTAGTAGTGTACCCATCATAGGTGCTAATAGGGTATCTTGGGATGAATATTTCAGTGATCAACCTAATGTCGTGTCCAAGGGAACTGCAGAATGACTAATCGGTACCCAGTGCTGGCTATGTTTGGAGAATGAGAAACATACCCTCGTTTTGGAGTTTAGTAGGGGGCAAACTAGGAAAACTACGAACAAGGGAGTAAGAGAAGAAAAGGAAATTGAAAACAATGTTTCACTGGTTCTGAGGCTGGTCATGAGGTCATCAATAGAGAGCATAAATTGGTAGTCGTGGTTGGATAATGACAATGAAAAGTGGTTCTGTTATGTGCTCACATCATGGGCAAGAAAACATAAAAGAAAAGAACAAGAGTTCCAACCATGCCTCAAAACAAAGCCAAAAGATGCTATACAAAGTAAAAAATCATAGAATGTCTACAGTTTCTTATCAAATGAGTATTCTAACAAACAATTGTCCATCTAACATAACCTTGTCCGTTAAATATACAACTAAATACATAAAGTGAAAGATTGTGCTAAAGCAAACGGTCTTTCTAATTTCAAATAAATAACACAATGAAGCACTTAATATATTTCAAAGAAATTTATACTTTGCCATTTCCTAAGCCACCTCTTAACATAGAAATTTCATAATTACTAATTCATGCATCCACCCAAGAAGAATTGGCAAGAATGACAAATACAATGGTAACCTAGCGCTTTAGTAATTAATACATGGTCTATCAATACGAAGCAACTCTACTCACAGCCATTGTTCATCACCACAGCATACAAATTACGTGGTCTATCAATATATTGTTCATCAACGCAACATGCAAATCTTTACTCACAACAATTTATTCAAAAGCATTTATCTTTGATTATAATCTTCTAACATCAAGATTCCAGAGTACTAATTATGGCAGTAAAATGCAGGAGAGCATAAAAAGGAATTAACTTTGTTACCAATGCACACAAGAACAGGCATACCTGTCTGTCTATCTTCTTCGGTTCAGCAGGTTCTTCGGCCTTAGGAGGAGCTTTCGACTGAAAGTTCTCGACTTTTTGGGGCTCCAGCAATGAAACCGCCTTCTTAATCAAACCGATTCCTTCTTCTGAAGGAGCATCCATTGCAGCCCACATTTCCCCACCTTCATCTTTCAATCCAAACCCCACAAACTCCAACAGCTCCACACCTCCAGCCACGTCGGCAATCGCCTCCTTTATCTTCGGATTCCCCATCCTAACTTTCCTAAACTTTGCATTCTCAGGTTCCTTCACGATATTCCTCAGCAACTTAAGCACGATTTCGAGAGACCCTTCTGAGGGCTTCCCAGAAAGATAAGTGGAAACACAAGCTTCCAATTCAGTTTTCACCTCAATTCCCTTTTCGCTTATCTCGGAATCATTGGAAACATTCACATTGCTCACTCCGGAGCTCAAACAGCTCTCCACATGAGCAGACACCTCTTCCTCAGAACCGTACCCTCTTCCACAGACAGGGCATTCAATCACATTCAGCTCATAGCCATTAGGGTTTCTCTTACCAGACGTAATCAACGAACCATAAGGATCAAATCCGCTCCTCGCTTCAACCTTCGCCTCCTGATCAGCACGAATTTCAGATTTTCCCTGGATTTTTTCCTCCGATTCAACCCGATTTTCGGGCTTTTTCTCAGCTCTTTGCTCCGAAATACTCGGCTGCTGAAGCGCAGGTTTAGAATTCGTAGGTTGATTCGGCCTCGGATTTGAATAACTCGAAATGGAATTGGGGGTGGGTCCCGACGAAGATGAGCCCAAAACTCTGCCTTGACCCTTGAATTTGCCCGAGGAAGAAGAAGAAGAAGAAATCTGATTGTTCACTTTCTTAATGAACCCTTTGAATTTATCCTTCACATCATCCATTTCGTGAACACGAATGATCAAAATCAAGTCTTGCTTCAAGCCAAAGAAAAAATCAATGAAATTTCTGATCTTTTAGGAGTAAAAGTGCCTGATTTTCTGAGACAAAGAATTCGAATCTGAGCTTTGCTTCTGTATAAACAAAAGGTGAATTTTGAGAAGGGAAAAGAACAAAGAAAGTGGACTAAGAAACCAAAGAGAATGGTAGGGTTTTGGCCATTTTAGAACTGAGAGGAAGCAAAATTTTAAGAATTGTAAGAAATTTTGTTGCAAGAAATCTGGAGTGGAGGCCTGGAGGGTGTAAAAATGGCGCGTTATGGGCTGTCAGACCCAATGAAATCATGCCAAATCAGCACGATTGTGTGTGGGCCCCACGTAGCATCTGTCATCAACCTGTAATATTCTGGTTAAGTCTACATTTAGGCTGTAATCATATTGTAAATTTTGTGACAATATTACTATATTAGTTTAAACGTTCGAGAATTTCCCGTCTATGACTTTTATAAGAAAAATGAAGTAAATGAAAAATATTTATTTTTCTGAAAATATTTTTTGAATTACTAAATAGATGTTTAGGTCAGAAGAGAGAGTGACACATAATTTTTAATTTTTTTGGGTAATAAAATATTGATATGTAATGGAGTATAAAATAAAATAAAGAAATAGAGTATAAAATAAGAGTAGAAATAAAATTACTCCTAATTAACATATTAGAATTTTTTTAATCAGAAGGCAAAATTACACTATTAGTACTTATCTGACTTTTTATTTTTCATTTTTCTTAATCAGAATTGTTAATTTTATTTTCCTAAATAAAGTTTTAAAATCCAAATTATCGACTCCAAGAGTCCAAGATGTCATTATTTGGGTTTCGAGAAATCGAAACTAATCTCCACAATTTCATCAAGTCAACAACGTAATGTTTGGCATTTTAATTGCATTGAATTCTCAAAATAATAAGTCAACAACGTAGCGTTTGGTGGTAGATAATAATATTAATACAATTCATGCATGTATATAGGTCAACGGTTGTGTGCATATCACATGCAAAATTTTGAAACCCCAAATTACACACAACGCATGCCTTATATGTACACGTGATTTTGGACCCCAATTGATCTTATCTATAGATTTATTTTTTTAATGTACTAAATTATTTCTCATGAACTCATGAGAGGGTGGTTCTCATAGATCATTATCATATATATATATATATATATATATATATATATATATATATATAAATAAAAGGTTTATGCAAGGAAAGTCATGTTCTGATGCAGAATCTTCAAATGGTTTCAATTGACCATGTTTCAAGTGTTAATAACACTCTGGCCCATGAGTTGACCAAATCGAACTTATTGTATAGAAATTCAAGATACTGGCTCTTTGAGCTTCCCGTTTGGCTGTTTGTACCTTTGAATTTTCTAATACGTAATAGAAGAAAGGGTTTTGATGTTAAAAAAAAAAGGTTTATACGAATATTTTTGAATTAAAAAAAATAATTGTTTTTATGGGTTAAATAGCTAATATTAAGGAGGTTTTGGAAATAACTATTCCATAGCAAAAGGAATTGCCCTTTCAATATAATGTTATTCTTTGTAAAAAAAATCGAACTAAACAACATAATAGATATATTCTACGAACCAAACATCACGTATTATATTTTTTCATATATATCACAAATCAAACGCCACATAAGAGTAATGACGAATAAATACTACTCGAGCTTACCGCGGGTAACTGTCAACCCGGAGCAGGAGTACGTGGCCGACCCGGGCCCAACCAAGGACGAGCCCATCCAACTGGGCCACCTTCAAGCCCAAGCCGATCCCATGAGGTCGTCAAGGACAGACCCCGGAGGTCGTCTTGGCCGAGCTCCATGCTCAGCCTTGGGTCCCTGTTTGACGCAGTATTCCCAGCGAGAGACGCGGTCCAAAGCAGTTAGAGGGCTTCTCCTCCAATCTCTCCGAGTAGTTGGGCCTAAAACTAGTATAAAAACATGTAACTTTGTCCCATTAAAACATCTAATTTGTCCTAACCACCTTTTGTCTTGTTATTACTTAATCTCCGTGATTACCATTTATGTCCTATTATTATCACATTTATAATCTATCATATCTTGTCAATCCCATAAATTGTACCAAGTTTATTTATTCGGACTACCCGATTTAATTAAATCCATCAAGTAAATAATTACAACTTACAAAAACATGTTTAGTTATAAAACCAACAAAGAACTACTAAGGCTGCGTTGTTCGCAGTAGACAGCAGTAGAAAAAAGAAAAGAATTGATTTTTTTTTTTAAAATAAAGAATTGATTTCATTTATTAAATATTGTGTTTTTAACTTTTACAACATGTTTAAATCACGAAATAAATTTTGAGTGAAAATTTTGAGTGAATAACTGAATAACAATATTATTAGATGCATAGAGCTGAGATAGAATAGATAATAAAATAAAAATTTTATTTCATTATTTAGTTTGTTGAATAAATAGAGTTTAAAAATTGTATTTCAATGACAGATGTAGTTTAAATTAATTTAAACAAATAAAAATGTAATGAATATTTAAAAACAAAAAATACATTTTTTTATTGAATGTTATGTCTACATAATAATAATACTTATAATTATAATAATAATATTATTAATATATAATTATTGTTGTCATTTTTTTTTGTTGTGAATTCTCTACTTAGTTCGAGTGCTTATTTGATGTTTTATTTATTTATATTTTACGTTTTAATTATTTTTTCAGTTTTTTTTTTATATGAATGAATTTCTTAATCCAAAACGGGCGAGTAGTACTTTTTTTGTTAATTTTATTTTTCAATAAAAAGTTTAAAAATCCGAATAGTAGACTTAATCTACGCAATTTCATTGTTTGGGTTTCGAAAAATCGATCGAAATTAATCTACACAATTTCATCAAAGTCAGCAACGTAAGTTTTGGTGATTTCAATTGCATTGAATTCTCAACTGTCAACATAAGTCAAATCAACAACGTAGTGTTTGGTGATGGATAATATTAATAGACCCGAATTGAATTCTCAAAACATACATAAGGACTCGACCGGGTCAACTCATTCCTGGTTTTCAAGCTTCTCAACTCGCTCACTCAGCTTCTCCATCCGCGCCACCATATGCGTGACGGAGTAGAGCAGCCAGTAGAACACCAAGGCCGCGCCCACCAGCAGCCCGTTCCGCTGGCTCTTCACCACCGCCTTCTGGTACCGCAGTAGCTCCGCCGCGGTGCACGCCTCCCCCGTCAACTTGCACCTATAAAATAATTGAGATATAAGGTTACAAAATAAACGTGTATGAAAACTGATGTTGTAACAACCTTAACAGCAGACACGAATCAGAATTATGTGCTGAGTCGAGTTGCACATGTAAAATTAAAGTTACAGAACATAAGTGTACTGAAAGTCTGAAACTGATGTTGTAACAACCTTAATAGCAGACACGAGACAGATAATAAATAATAAATAATAAATAAATTAAATCAGTACCGAGGGCGAGCATCGTGTTTCCAGTAGATGTCGAGGATCAAGAAGAGGCAGAAGGGGACGACGGAGAGGAAGGGCTTAAGGAGGCTCCGGCTGCCGGAGATTAGACCCTTCCGGACAGGATTCCCTACCGGAAGGGTGAGTAGAATGACCATCACCGCCTCTGCGCCCGCCGCCGCGCCGACAACCACCCACTCTAACGTCATGCAATATAGTCTTTGATTATTTATTTATTTTTATTTTTATTTTCAATTTTGGTTATTGTTTTTGCTCAGGATATTGTGCATCTGACAGCAGTGTTTATAATGGATTTGGTGATGAGTCAGCAGATGGGAGAAGTGGACAAGTGGCAAATAGATGACATGTTCATGCACACGTTTTGCTAAAATGTTACAGGTGGCAGCTTTTGATGGAAACTATAACTTTGTCACATGTTGCAATATTATCTTTTTCTTTATAAAATTTAAATTCAATTCTCTCTCGATTCTTTTCACAAACCAGGCTGTAATTTCAAATTTAAGATCATTTTTACCAATAAAACTAATATTTAAAAAAAAAAAAAAGTAATAGCCCATACATACTACAAAGCAAGCCATTAAAGTAGACCCGCCCATTTTGAAATATTAGCCCAATTAATTATAATACAAGTGAAGTCAGTTTGGCCCAAATAGAATAAAATGCCAATGCCTTAAACTAATCCCATATACAAACCGCCAAGGACCTTGTGATTTAGTGGCATCAAATTCTTTTCTTTATACGGGAGGTAGTGGATTCGAACCTCAGTGGATATTGTCTCACATTTATTATATTTCAGTTTCACATATTTGAGTGTATATTGTCCAATGAAACTGTAGTTATATTGTCCAATGAAACTGTAGTTATATAGAAATGATATTGTAGCAGAAATTGTGTTGAAAGGAAATTGAATAATTTCACATATTTGAGTGTATAATGTCGAATGAAACTGTAGTTATATCGAAAAGGAATTGTAGTACGTGTATATAAAACGAAAGTTAACGGCGCCAATCGTCTGCGGTCAACCGCAGCCGAGAGGACGACAATGTGGGAATGTAAACCGGATGCCACTAGACCACAAGATTTTTTGAATAGAGTCCTAATACTTAAATATTATTCTAAACCAATTTTTAAGATCTTTGACCCTGAGATAACCTCATAAGATACCCTATATATTACAAATTTCAAGATGTAACACTAATTATTAAAGAAATGTATATTAAAACATTTGTTAATATTCAAAATAGTCCTTAACTATAGTAGATTTCTCGATTTAGTCATTCTGACATACTTTAGCCCTAAGCTTTTGTGACTTTGTTCGATGTAGTTCTCCGTTTAAGTTTTCATCCACCAGCAGTTAAATGTGAGAGTGAACTTGTAATTTCCATGTTTCTTCTTTCAATCATAAACAGATAGAGCCCATCTTCCCTTCTTCTTTATAGATTATAGTTGCCATTGAACCCTAAGATCAGATAACTCTGGCATGCAGCACCTCCGTAGGATCTCTTAGATTGACTAGTCGCGCCAATGGGGTTAGTTTGGCTATTCTTTTATATTGAAAAGGAGTTCCAAATTGATCATACTCACAGAATCTGACTCTTATTTATTATTTATGATCTTATAATTACATAAACAATTTATTTTAACTAGCCTAGATCACGATAGGATTAATGTCATTTCCTCCCACTAATTTGTATGCAATGGACGGTAGACAAAGCACACTGACAACAAAAAATTGAATGAATCATCTCAAATTTATATTTTTCATTAGCCCATGCCATCATCTAGCTTTATCATGTCCATCTTTTTTAAGGTAATGACCTAATTAATGATATCATGATATCTAATGCTTTATGCTTTGTTATGGAATATACAAAACCCTTTTCTCTAATCCCATTAATTAAATCAAGAATCTTATCATCACCAACAAATTCATTTTTAAAATGAGGGTTTAGCTTTAAGCAGCATGATTGCAAAGGAATATCCTTAAAATAAAATGTTTACTATTGTACCATATGCACTATTATTTAATTTAATTCAATGTACGAAAGTATAGAATAATGAAAAAGTTAAGATTCTACACAACTTTTCTTTCTTTCTTTTTTCATAAGAAGAAGCTGGAATATATTAGATAGATTTAGCTCCCAATACAATACATACATGGATTCAATAATCATTCCAATCTTGAGATTATATCCTTAACAAGTTAACATTGCCCTTTAGTTTGAATATTCTATATACCATTAAAAAAAAACTCAATTTTATTTTAAAATGTAGTCAATAATTTAGGGTACAAATTCTTAAATATACATCTCACTTCATATATTACATGTGTGGAATGTATGTTATTATATATTGTTTTATTTTATAACAAATCACATGCATATGTTGAAAATTTTTAGCAAAAATAATATTTTAAGTGGCTGATATATGTGGGTCCACTCTCGATTCTGGTCAGGTCATCATAGTGAATTCGGTACTACAAAATAATCATTTTTTATGCTATTTTTTCAACATTTTTTTAACGTTATATAAAGGTTATATAGTCTCAAATCATTGTTTTGGGTATCCACGTACAAAACTTGGGACATCTATGACTATTTGTTATTGAAGTTATTATTCTTTCCTCTTGGTCAAACTTTGAATATCTTTTTTTTTTTAGTTGTTTGCCTTTGGGTCAGTCTTGAACATCCAACAACTCTCTGCTAAAGAGGTTACATATAGTACTATCACATGCATAATAAACAGAACTAATCTCTCATTCACATTTACACTTTTGCAGTGCCCAATCTACCAACCATAATATTTTGCAAGTTAATGTAACTAATTTATAAATTTAACTCTTAAAATTTTAGGGCAAAAAAAATGGAGTAGTTGAATATGAAAAGGGAAAGGCAAAATATATTCTAATGAAAATCCTCACCTCAACTACTCATCATATCAAATTAAAGTTACTAAAACTTTATAATATGTTGCTATCTTCTTTTACATAGTATCATTACCCTCATATATTATTCAATAACCATATTATGTTTTAACTAATTAACTAATGTGTCGTCGTCAAATTGGGAATATGATCTTACAGTTTGCACTTGTCTTGGTACTTGACCCCAATTGAAGAGTTCATAACAAAATACTAGTCTAGTAGCTGGAGAAAATATTTCGGAAGGATGGTAGCTCTAAGTAGATGACCTAGCATGATAATGGTAAAAATGTTCTGATCGTTGTCCCA
>CM008334.1:18301809-18315553 GCA_002525835.2 Ipomoea batatas | reverse complement strand
GGTAAAGTAGGAACCTAACTTTATTGGCTCTTAAATATGTAGATATTAAGTTGTAGATTTGTAGATTTGTCTTATATTTTATATTTAACTAGAATGAATTATATTTTAACAGATCCATCATTTATCAAAATAGGCCAAAGTCTTGGTTAAGGATTCCTCATAAAGATACATTGTAGGTTTGCTATGAAATTGTTGAAGGAAAAATCATGCATACACACCGTCCGAGTGAAGATTGGGCAAGAAATTATGCAACTTACATTAGTGGTCCATCATTTATCAAAATAGCCCAAAGTCTTGGTCAAAGATTCTTCATAAAGATGCATTATTGTACGTTTGCTATGAAATTGTTGGAGAAATAATGCATATACACCGTACCATGAAGATTGGGCAAGAAATTGTGCAACTTACTTTAGTGAGCCATCATTTATCAAAATAGCCCAAAGTCTTGGTCAAGGATTCCTCATAAAGATGCATTATTGTATGTTTTCTATGAAATTGTTGAAGGAGAAATAATGCATACACACAGTGTACCGTAAAGATTGGGCAAGAAATTGTGCAACTTACTTTAGTGATCCATCATTTATCAAAATAGCTCACAGTCTTGGTCAAGGATACCTCATAAAGATGCATAGTATGTTTGCTATGAAATTGTTGAAGGAGAAATAATGCATACACTACACCGTATGAAGATTGGGCAAAAAATTTGTGCAACTTACTCTAATGCATATTTATTAAAACTTAAAATTAAATATTTAAAATGCGTAATAAAATACTCCGTAATAAAAGAAGTTTCTTAAAATCACCAAATTCCGAAATAAAAGAAAAATAGAAATTCAAAGTAGTCATGGACATGCACACATTAATATTTAATCTCAAACCAATTACCTTAAATTCGTATATATTTAATCAATAAAATTTATATTTTTATACATGTTAAAGATATAATAACAAAAATGACCACAAATTAATAAAAATTTCAAAAAATTAACAAACATCATATTTACCAAGCTGTTTGAAGAAAAGAAGAAGCAAACAAAATAGACTAGATGGAGTAGCTACATTTACAAAGTCTTGGTCATGAAGTCCTCTGAAAGATACATAATAACATTTGCTATGAAATTGTTGGAGAAGAAATAATGCATACACACTGTGAAAATTGGGTAAGAAATTGTAATACTGCTAAATATTCTGATTTAATAATAATGTTTTACTGTTAAATTTTATTATTTATTTCGTATTTGAATTCTTCGCAGATCAGGTTTAATTTGTGCTTAAATTCCTTTACTACTACTAAAATTTTATTTTAATATTTTATAAATTGTATAATTATGTTTTGGTGGTTTTAGTTTTTACATATATATTACTACGTACTAATTAAAATAAATTTGCAATAGTTTTAGCGGTAACAAGAATATCACCGGTAAATAATAATAAGTATTACAATTAGTTGTATTCATTAGCTTGAGTCTAAGTTGTATTGATTATTTATATCTCTAACCAAAAAGCAACTTAGTTCTGTTGACTTCAACTCTGAATGCAATAATGTGAAATGAGTATAAACTTCGTACCCATCAAATTGTTGAACCCCAGAAATAAGTTTCGAAGGGAGGTTGAGTTCCCAAATTTTCTGGGGATTAGACCCTCCAGCTTATTGAATGACAAGTTAAGATCTGAGAGACATGAATCCACTGATATTTGAAGGAAATATTTTTCCATTCAACTGATTGTAGGATAGATAAATCCCAAAAATTGGTGGTAGATGAGAGTAGATATCCAGTGTATTTTTCCCTGTTTCAACAACCCCATTTGGAACGTTTCCGGCAATATAATAGCGCCATTTAATTTCATGTAGATAAATGTACTCTAGCTCAGTTAAATTTGATAATGAAACAGGTAGGGCGCCTGAGAATCTGCAGCCAAAGAGGCACAGGAATCTCAGCTTCTTCAAGGACCCCAACCACGCCGGAATGTTGCCGACGAAGTTGTTGTAGCCGGAATTGAGGTATTTCAGGCGTCGCAGTTTAGACAGCCCCTCCGGGAGATGACCGGAGAAGCTATTGTTTCGGAGACTGAGTTTAACTAGGAAGGAGAGGTTCCCTATTTGGGAGGGCAGGGAGCCGGCGAGGCCTTTGAAGGAGAGGTCAAGGGCGGTGACTCTTTTGTGACGACGATGTGTGTTACAGAAAACTCCGATCCAGTTACAATCATTTATAGCTGAGGTTCTCCATTCAAACCAAATGACACGTTAAATTAATTAAACTAAAGTAATTTGACTCATATTTTATATTGAATTAGAATGAATTATACACCTATGGTGGTTATGTTTTTCCTCTTTTGTTGGGTAACACGGAGCGGTGCTATTACGGTACGATGAAGGGGTAAGTTAGTACATGTATCTTTTAGGATTACATGTAAATATGATTGATAGGGAATATACCCTGATATGCTGACTTACACATACTAAACATCTTATCAGATTTGACTCCCCGCACAGTGAGGATCCTTTCCCGACGTGCTCCGACCCAACGTAACCTAGAGCATTGTGTCCCTTATTAGCTTAATAATGAGCCCCTGCTCTTACTCTTTCGTGCTTGGTCCCGACCTGAATGCTCGGCTACAGCCCCGAGCGTAGGAGATAAGCCCTTAAAGATGTACATTGACAGTAACACTTTGACTGGGTCCAGGACCACTGGTTGTTCAGGTGTTTCGCTACACGTGGACACGTTTCTTTAGACCTTTGGTCTGACGAGTGCATGAAGGACACGTGGTGTACATGCCAGCCTCCCGGCATGTGTCCTCCTTCAACCTCTTATAAATACGCCGCTAGATGCTTGTAGAGAGGACTTTTTTTGGCCCATTCTCTTTATATACTACTTGCGCGCTCGGGAGCCTTCGACCCTTGATGTTGTTTTCCCGAGCCACTATACCTCAATATACAATAACATATACAAGTGTGAATACCCGAGAGTATTTACTCCATCAATGGTGTTTGTAATTGTGGATGTTCTACATCACCCCATTCCACCTGACTAAGCACTTCGCGAGTTAAGAAGAGGGCACCACCAAGGACTAGTCCTAGGGCCGAGAACCTAAGGCTGGCTAAGGGCTAGCCCCAGGGCCAAGAACATTTACATTTTGACTATACCTGCCTCAGAAGAGACGACTCACCATTTTAGTAAATAAAGATCTCATATGAATGCCTTTATTATTTTTTATTTTCCCATTAGATGTTCATAATTTTATTATTCAAGGGACGAAAAGTGCAACATTTTTGTAAAGTTAGTCTAAATTTAAAAATAAAAATAAAAAAACTCATGGATAAATATAATGTAATATTAGACACATTCTTCTATTTATGAGTATTATCCTTTGATATAAGTTTACACTTAAGGGTCCCTCAATACTCCTATTTTGGAAACAGGTAGATAAGATAAATCATATGCGATAGGAAATATACGAGCACGATCGGACGTATACGAACGTGACTGTTCGGAACTGACCATCTCTACGTTAACCCCATTTCCTAAACAGGGTTCTCGAGCTGAACAAGTGTCTAGTAGACTCAACTTCAACCCACGTCAACTAACCGGCATTATTGACTGGACTTGACTGGAAAGTCCATTGACATGCCTGGTCGCTTAGCCTTTTGGCCCACAATTAATTCAAAGATACTCCCGGGACAGGACGCTCGCCCATATCAGTGTATCACATCCCATCACCTTTTCAGTTTCTAGAGGGGGATCTTTGGCTTTTTTCTCACTTTAGACACTTCAAACCCACTCTACTTTTGTTTACCGTACTGATCCCATAACTTACGATAGTAGTCATGTTCATCCGGGTTCATGCACACTAGACTATGAAACTATTTACCCAACTGTATACCTTAATATTTGTTACATTAATTAGCATGATATATCTTTATTGATCTATAAACTCTACCTCAATTATTTGTACACTAGTATTCACAATAACGCAACGACAAATTAAGTGTAACTAAGTATAGAAGTTTTTGAAAATGTGTGTTGTTCTCTTTTAATGGTCAATACCGGAAAAAGCATTGCACCTCAGTAAGGGGTTAACGTTAATTTCAAGACAAAAATGTATTTTATTGATCAATACCGGAAAAAGCATTGCCCCTCAATAAGGGCATAGCATTAATTCCAAGCCAAAAATATATTTTACTAATCAATACCAGAAAAAGCATTGTCCCTCAGTAAGGGCTTAACATTAAATTCCAAGTCAAAAATATATTTCACCTTCTTGAGGGGCCCAATTAACATAATTTCCCCATTGAAAAAGCGTAGCCCAGTAGGAAGGCATTGCACAATACATTTTTTAATTTTAAGCAAGTGCGAATTCTTTAGAAGAATTAGGAGGAAAAAAAGACAAAGTGAAAAATTAGAAAAGAAATAACTTTTAACTTCGCTTAAGAAAATTAAATAATCCTTAATAGCACAATACTAACTACTACTCTCTCTATGTCACCTTATTTATCATACATTTCTTTTTGGTCTGTCTCACAATAATGTCTACATTTTTATAATAATCAAAACTGACTTTTTACTTTACACAAGTTACCATTTATATATCCTGACTTTTTACTTTACCCAAGTTACAATTTATATATCCTTTTTTTTTTTAAAGATGCAATGGGTCCAAATTCTCTCATTTATATATTTTTCTTAAAATGCATGTCAAATAGAGCGATTATTGTTCTTGTCCATAAAAGATAAAAAAATTTCATGTCAGGACTCAATCGCTTGTCCTTACACACAATCTACCACCAAAGAAGAGTAAAAAGCACATCATTTATAACATTGATAGGGCTATGGGGGGCATGCTGGCAGTAAAATAGTGAGGTGGAAGATGAGACGCGTGTATGGCCAATGTGAAGGGCTAGTGAAGATGGTACACTTTTTAGTGAATGAATGAGGGATCTAAAGGGCCTCATCATGTCCCCCTTTAGATATCACCCCTTGGTTCATTACTTCCTATCTAGCTTAATGGTGTCTTGTGTCCTAAATTTATACGCAAAGACTAGAGTTTGATTCCTAGCAACTAGAATATTATTTCTTGTTCATTACTTGGGCTATAACCTTTATTATTCTTTGGGCTGCCAGTTTAGGTCGTTATCTTGGACATTATGTATATTCTTTTGGGCTTAACGCCCTGGGAAATATAGTTATTATTTTTCTAACTTCCATTTTGTACATTTATACCCGATTTATAATAGGTTCAGTTCCCACAAAACTATCACTGGCACCGGCATCGTCTCTGGGGATTGCTAATTAAGAAATCCACGCGTTCCTAGCTAGTTTCTACCTGTTTTACCCTACACAAAAATCCTGATTTGATTCCTAGCAACTACAATATATATTATTTTAACCCATGACTTGTGAACCGTTATCTCGAGCATTGTGTATACCATTTTGTATTATTTTTCTACCCCATTTTGTATATCAATACCCAGTTTATGATGTATCCGGTCCCTGATCAAGTATAATGCACAATAATTTTGGATTGAAAAAAGACATAATATATGAGGTATAATTTTTACTCGCTTTTTATATGTAAGTTAGGTATTAGTTAATTTAAGAAGAAAATGTGTTTTAATCTTTCATTATACAACTTTCGCTATTTTAGTTTATATGTTTCAGTTGTTGCATAATGTACTTCTAGCCCTTAAAAAAAATGTAAATTTCATTGCTTGAGCAATACAACTGTGAACTTTGAATACTATTTAACTAGCATATTACTAATGAAGGTAATGCTCAAGCGGCTAATATTGTAAATTTATTATTATTATTATTATTATTACTATTATTACTATTATTATTATTATTATTATTGTTGTTGTTGTTGTTGTTGTTGTTGTTGTTGTCGTCATTGTTGTAAAATTAAAATTGTAGCGATAATTGGAAAACTAAAAATTTGTTTTTGTTTTAATACTATCGACTAGTATATGTTCAATATATTTTTCTATCCGTTGTAGTTCAAAGAATCAATACCTCACCACCACACCTCTAAGATTGGATTCTATGATATTCCTTGAAGGAAAGAGAGCCATAAATGTGCTAACTAAGCACAAGGTGTTTGACCCTTTTTTTTTTTCTTAATTTGAGCAAATTAATATATAAAATACGGAGTAAAAATTAAATTAATTAAATATTGTTAATGTTTTATATTATTATTCTTAATAAAAATTATATTATATTCTAACTTACTACTCTAAAAATGACACGTGTACAATCTAGAATGATCTATCAAACGCCACGTTTAATGCCACAAATCAAGATTCAAGGGGTTCACGGGCTCAACATAGCCAGCCGTGTTCCCCTAGTTCACGAGCTATAGGATTAAACCCAGCTTGGAATTATTGTTTAATTTGAAGCCACGACAAAAAATGCTGATCTCTGTCTCATGCTACATTTTGCTAAACACCACCAATTTATAAGACCAAAGTATCACAACCATAGAAAAATGGGACATTGATTAGATTATATTGTCCCCCAATATATCAACGTAAGGTGAAAAATGTAATGGCAATATTTTTTTTTTGATACATTAGACATCCTATCTTACGTTAGACTAATCCTAAATTTTAAAGTTCTTGCCCAGTAATTTATCACTAGAGGAGGTAAATTGCAAGTCGCCTCATCAATCTCCAAGTTCTCACCCCTAACCTACATGTTCTTTTAGCACACAAAGGGTCTTCATTATCTCCTTTGATCGGTCAAGATTTTTCAATGACCCTACAAATTCTCAGTGAGATTCGAACTCCACATTGTCCTGAAAAATATTTCTATTGTGTGAAGTTGATGTATTATGTATATTCATTAATGTCTATAAAGTTTTTAGTATCAAAACTTAAAATGAGATAGCATTATTTGCGATGTTTGGTATGTCTTATGTTATTTACCAAGGCTAGGAGAGCATATAAATATGTGGTGAAACAATATTCTTCTAAATGTAGCCATTTCTCTCTCTATATATAGCCATTTCTCAAAGGAACCGGCTGGCATGAGTTGCTCACAGGGATAAAGTCTGAGAAGAAATATCAAGATCAAGCCTCACCAGTGACAGTGTAGGAATAACATCTTAAACGGAGAAGGACTCTTTACATGTAGTACCATGATTTACATCCTTTCAGACGCTCCGTTGGTCAGGTTGGGGAAGAAATGTAGCCATTTCTCTCTATATATATAGTAGCATTATCTGTCCCTCTTTTCTATCTCCTCAAAACTAGAATCCTCCTAAACCAAACATGAAAATCCTCCATTTTCTCCCTCTACTCATTCTCTTCATCACCATCACCCTCACCACAGCATCCCCACCCTCCTCCTCCTCCTCCTCATCAGCACCACCCCCCATGAAAAACCTAAGCAACGACACAATCTACAGAATCTCCAAAAACCTCTGCTGGAACTGCCTAGGAGAGGCCCTGCAGTTCCTGTTCCGACACAACCTAGTCAGGGCGTCCAAGTGGGAGCCCCCACTCGCGTGGGACCCCCAGCTGGAGACCTACGCCACGTGGTGGGCATCCCAGAGAAAGGCAGACTGTCGCCCCATGCACTCCTTCCCAGAAGGGGATTTCAAGCTGGGAGAGAACATTTATTGGGGGAGTGGATCCACGTGGACCCCAGGCGATGCTGTCAAGGCTTGGGCTGATGAAGAGAAGTATTATGACTATGGTGCAAATAGGTGTGCTGAAGGGGAGGTGTGTGGGCATTACACTCAGATTGTGTGGAGAAAGAGTGTGAGAGTTGGGTGTGCTAGGGTTGTTTGTGATGATGGTGATGTTTTCATGACATGTAATTACTATCCACCTGGGAATTATGTTGGTGAGAAGCCATATTAGTGTTATATTATATTTATCTCACATATATGTACATATGTGAATTGAATCATATTCGTTACAATGATCGTATAAGATACTATTGAGTACTAAATATTATTGATTGGAATAAAGGTCAAATAGTTTATCGAATTGCGCACGAAACTACAACTAGGTCACTAAAGTTGATTTAAAAACTGCAATTGAATCATTGAACAATTGAATCTAAAGTGATTTGTTTACCCATTAATTACTGAAGTGGTGGTTTAATTAAGCTGTTTACCCCATCCCATCCCCCGCCTTCGTCTCCAGGCTATCAGAGGTAAAAGAACTAATCTTTGTTTCTAGCATGGAGATGAAGAAGGTTTCTAGGTCACTAGGCTTCTGGAGAAGAAGGTCGGGGCAGGGGTGGATGTTTTGTTTTTAAAAAAATTAAAATTATTAAAATAAAATTTTTAAAATTCGCTTTTAAATTTTTGAAAGATTGATGTGTAAGTGGATATTAAACAATCATTATTGCATGGACCATGGTCCACACAACTATGTGGACCAAAAATAAAAAGTACATTATTTTTGTACTGAATATACATTATTTTTGTACTATAGATACATTATTTTAGAGTACATTATTTTTGTACTGAAGGTACATTATTTGATATATACTATCAAATAATGTACCTACAGTACAAAAATAATGTTCTTTCAATACAAAAATAATGTACTTTTTATTTTTGGTCCACACAACTGTGTGGACCATGGTCCATGCAATAATTTGCCGATATTAAAAAAGTTACCTTAATTTAAATAAAATGATATTATTTTGGTCTAAAATCTACATTATGTACGTAACGTGGACCCTAACCCATAGTATAACGATGTCCACAACACACATTGCCATTTAATTTGGGCCAAATGATTAACTCATTAAATTAATATGGTAAACTAATCTATACAGCACTTGGGCCAAAACTTCAAATAGTAATGAATTCTGGATTAATTTGTACAGCACTTCAACCATGTTCGTTGTCTATACAAATTTTGATTGTTTATGGCGATGACCGTCTTTTTCAGTCTATGACTGTCCATGAAGTGAGACAGCAGTAGTTATACCGTGGACCATAAATCATGGCTGATACTGTAATTGTGTTGAACTGATACTGCAGTTGTGTTGAAAGGGAACTGCAGTTGCGCGGAACAGAGGCCGTGTCATCCGTCTGAAACTGCAGTTGTGTTGAACAGATACTGCAGTTGTGTTGAACGGGTGAACAATCTCTGTTCCGCGCAACTGCAGTTTCCTTTCAACACAACTGCAGTATATTTTCAACACAACTGCATTATCCGTTCAACACAACTGCAGTATCAGCCATGATCATGGTCCACAATATAATTTGCGGTGAGACAGTCGTTGGTTGTATTCACAAAAATATTTAAAATTGAAAAAAATTATTTTTTAAAATCATTCAAAGTAATGATTGTGTTAGCCATGTTGGATTAACGGGCCGGGTTAAACAAGTTAATTAGAACTCAATTGAATATTTTTTCTAGTTTAGGGGGTTTAATTTAAATGAAACTTTTTTAACTTGTGGATTGTGTCAGCTATGTTTGGCAAACCTAGCTGAAAGCTGAAAAATTATAAGTTAGAAGTTGAAAAGTGAAGAGTTGTTAAGCTAGCTGATATGCTTAAAAGTGTTTGATAAAATTAGCTTTTTGATCAGTTGATAAATGGGAAAATGGTAAAAATGACATTTTCATAAAATTTAAATACTTTTAAATTTAAATAAGTTTGTTTACGTATTAAAATTTAACATTTTGAAATAAAACTAGTAGCATAATCATGGCTTGTGTATGCATACGGGAATCAGTGATGATGGCGGAACGGTGGAGAAGAGAGGATGTATATATATTTTGGCGAAGGATCAATGGACTTATAAACAGAAGATTGGAGTAGGAATTTTAAGGAGTTGTTGGGCAGTGAAGAGTTGCGGAAGAGGATGAATTAAAATATAGGAGAAGAGAAAATGCAAAAGGGTTTTAATTGGAATGAGTAAAGGATGCCATTCATCCTTATTCTTTTAAATAAATGACATCTTTTACTCCTCCCAATTAAAATCTTTTTGATTTTTTCTCTTCAATATGTTTGATTGTAATTTTAATTTGCCATTTGTGTATTTGAACATTAAATTTTGCATGAACTAATTTTATGAACTATAAATATTTTGTTTTACTTTATATATTTTCAAATATATGTTGTTACTTTATATTTTATTAAAATATATTGGTTTCATTATTTTATATTTTAATATGTAAAAAAAGCCTATTTAAATTTAAAACTATTTAAATTTTATGAAGATGCATTTTTAGTCTTTTTACATTTATCAGCTTATCAAAAAGCTAATTTTACCAAACACTTTTAAGCATAATA
Organism: Ipomoea batatas; assembly: GCA_002525835.2. NCBI lineage: Eukaryota > Viridiplantae > Streptophyta > Magnoliopsida > Solanales > Convolvulaceae > Ipomoea > Ipomoea batatas. The sequence continues at coordinate 18,305,297 of CM008334.1, read as the reverse complement.
ACTAGCTTAACGGCTCTTCAGATTTCAGCTACTAACATATAGCTTTTCAACTTTCAGGTATCTTTTCAGCTAGGATTTGCCAAACATAGCCAAGGGTAGCGTTTCAAAATAAGCTTTATTTTAACCTACTAGCTTATTTTCGAAACATTGCCAAACAAAACTTATAGCTTATTGATTAGTAGCTTAAAATAAGCTATAAGCTCATAAAAAACTCTGCCAAACAGAGCATAGACTATCCGATAGACTTAGGGGCTAATTTAGCTCTTTTACCAATCAATTGTAGTTTAATCGCATCTTGACGGTTCAGTGACCTAGTTAATTGCAACTTTTTGAGTTTGGTGATATAATTGCATTTTCGTATTAAGTTCAGTAGCATATTGAGCATTATTCCTTCTTAATTTTGATGATTCTAATCAATAAATATAAGGGAAAATTTACGATTAAGGGTGCGTTTGGAAATCCGAAAAATGATTTTTGGAAATCATTTTTCGGGTTTCCAATGTTTAGCTAAATGGGGAAAATGGAAGTCAATGGAAAATATGGACGTGTTCAATGAAAAATAGAGGGGATATTCCAGAAAGCGATTTCCCTTTTTTTTGGGAAGTCATTTTCCGTTTGTAGCAGTGGAGCAGTCAATCACCTGTCTCTGCCGCCACTACCACCCCCTACCACCACCACTACTACTACCACTACCACCACCATTGTATAATTTAAATATTTAAAATTAAAAATAATTATGCTCATTTTCCATAAAATGAATCAAATGCACCAACATAGTTTTCCAGAATGCAACCAAAACCCGAAAAGGAAAATGTTTTCTAAAAAATAATTCAATTTTCAAAAAACATTTTCCAGAAGTCATTTTCCATGGTTTCCGGATCCTAAATTAAAATATGTTATACGTGGATAACGTTGTTAGATCAGATTAAATTATCTAAATATTAATCAACTGGATCAATAAAATAGTAAAGTAACGTTGTAATTGAGTAAAACCATTTTAATTTAAGTACTAAAAAGCAACATAAAGTAGACAAAAAGGGATAATTTGTGCATGTCATGCTGAATACTCATGCATACACTGATACTCCATAATATTAAATTCTATTCGGAGCTAGCTAGCAATTCAGTTTGTGAGTTCGTGGATCAAAAACCCATGTCTGCCCAATCCCACAAAGGAACACAAACATCCCAGAAATTATTCTGCGAAGATGATGAATCTTCTACGGATTCTGGGACAGCCTGCGGATGCGAGGAAGATGCTTGCGCCGCTATGGCTTCTGGTACTGTTTGCAGGTGTGGAGATGGCGGCTCTGGAGCTCGAGGGACAGCAATAATGGCAGCTGGGGCAGACGGACGCCGGTCGAATCCGCGGTCAAATCTCGCCGTCTTATAAATACGGCACAAGCTGAACTCGTGTCGCAACTGCATGAGTATTGATATTGTTAGGATCAAACGCTTACTCTACGTCAAAAGTTATAACTTATAGCATAGACATAACTTAATTTTCTTGTACACCATCACATTTTCGAGTGTTAAACTTGGTCTTTTGAGACACAGAATGCTGAACTTGGCTGTTCACCGGCCTAAGCCAGCAATCCCCCTAGCCACAAGCATAATTATTTTTTTCGGACTGACAAGAGAAATCCACAATTACACTATAGAAAGGTGTGCATGAGATAAATTCTGCCACAAGGAGACATTTTCGAGTGTTGAATTTGGCCTTTCGAGAGATCGAATGCTGAACTTGGCCTTTCAACGGCCTAAGCCAGCAATACCCCTAGCCAAAAGCATAATTATTTTTTTTGGACGGACAAGAGAAACCCACAATTACTATGCAAAGGTGTGCATAAGATAAATTCTGTCACAAGGAGACATTTTCGAGTGTTGAACACCTTTCGAGAGACCGGATGCTGAACTTGGCCTTTCACCGACCTAAGCTAGTAATCCCCCTAGCCACAAGCATAATTATGTTTTTTGGACTGACAAGAGAAACCCATAATTACAATGCAAATGTGTGCACGAGATAAATTATACCACAAAGGAAATAAACTAGTTTAGATTGCCCATAACCAAAAGCACCAATCGACGTTCCTATTAGGAGTCAAACTTGTAACTACGTCAAAAGTAATAACTCAAGGCCTAACTTTATTTCCTTATACACCACCACATTTTCGAGAGGCAAAATGTTAAACTTGGCCTTTTGAAAGGTAAGGTGCTGAGCTTGGCCTTCATTGGCCTACGCCAGCAATCCCCCTAGCCAAAGAATAAATATTTTTTTGGACTGACGGGAGAAACCCACAACTACTAGGCAATGGTGTAACTTGGTTGCATGTTGAAGATGGAACACAATACATACCAGTACATCAGAAATTGCGGCTGTAGGAGGAGGTTGTCCCAGAATGGCTTTGTACTCATTCATCTTCCATTCTGTCTTTGTGCCTGTGGGAGCCCTACCTCTGTAGAAAATCATGGTCCTTTTACCTCCTATTAGTTTATTATTATTATTTGAATAGACGAGAGTGGGGATACCAGCTGCTTTCCAGTATCCTTGTGGTGTAAGCCTCTTAGGCTTTCCTCCACGGGATATATTTTCTTGCATATCAACAAAGAAAAAGAGCTCTTCTAGGTCTCCCCTACAACGCTCTCCAACTAGCTCTGTTTTCATATCATAAATACTATTATTCAGTAAATGAACGCACAAAGTTAAGCAATTTTCACTAGCTATATATATATATCATCTCCTAATCTCTACTATGTACGTGCATGATAAAGCAAGAAATTACTAAGCCAATATAATGCTTCTTTCATACCAAAAATTCAAGAAAATGCTTTATTGTTAAACTATTTTCGAGTCTCTTTCAAAAAGTGTTAGGCATCTGTTTAATATGAGTTTGATAAGACGTCAAGACCTAGGTGAATCTAGCAAGGATGATCATGGTTTGGTTCAAATCGAATCAACCGGAACCTAATTCGTTGATTCCGGGTTTCAAGCTGGAATCAAAAAATAAAAAATAAAAAGAAGAACAACAACAACAACAATAATACCAAAAGGGGAAGCAAATGAATCTTAAAAAATATAACATAACAAAGGTAAGAGGACTAGGTGAACTTTGATTCTAATTATTAGAATATGACTCTTAAAAAATATAACATAAAAATGGTAAGAGGATTAGATGGACTTTGATTCTTATTAGAATATGACTAACATAAAAATGGTAAGAGGATGATGCGGACTTTAATTCTTATTAGAATTTCAATAAGGTACATAGTCAATTTAATCTTGATACATTAAGTGCAAAGCACAAAGTTATTTTTATATTTTTAGTTGAACTTTAAATTTTAAATATTTGATATAACCATTTAAAAAAATTTCAAAAATAGTTGTTGAATTTATATTATTTTAAAAATAAAAAGAATTTACAAAAAAAAAAAAAAAAAAAAAAAAAAAAAAAAAAAAAAAAAAAAAAAAAAAAAAAAAAAATAATAAA
>CM008334.1:18289608-18301715 GCA_002525835.2 Ipomoea batatas | reverse complement strand
CCCTCTAGGTAGTTGGATCAGATTCTGATTGCCTTCTTGGTTTTTGATCCCTTTATAGATTTTTTTATTCTAACTCTTGATTTTTTGGTGTAATAAGAAAATTTAAAAAAAAAAAAAAAACTAAACCCTACAAAAAATGTTGCAACAAATTAGTAAGCAAATGCTTGGTCTCTCATACAAAAAATTCAAGAAATTCTTGAAAGTGCTCTTTTGCAGAACTATTACTAAGCTAGCCTTCTAAAAAAGCATATTAAACATACATTTAATATGAACTTGACTACGTTTAATTCTAGTCGATCCGATCAGATCGTGATTGTCTTGTTGATGATTTGTTTTTCCTTTTTATTTTTTATCTTTTGGGCATTTAATTTCCCCTGTACCCATAAAAAAAATAAAAGACACTTCTAAACCCTACTACAAATATTTGCACACATTATTTAAAATGAACCCTAATCATAACAAACACCTTTCCCAAAGGAGAATTGAAGCATGAGGAGAGGAGAAACATAAATTAAAGTAAATGATTTGCAAGGAAAAAGAAAAGCACATAAACTGTGTGTGTATGTGCAATACTATACTAACGTACGAGGTAGATCCCATGGACAATGATCATAAATGTTGACGACAGGAATAACCGCATCAATCTCTTCCCTGTCGCCTTGGAGCTTATGTTTGAGATAGAAGCAAACTAATTCTTCCTCAGTGGGGGAAAATCTGAAACCCTGTGGATAATCCTCCATTATTATTGTCTCATCTGCAACTATATTAAACATATTTATATAAGCTGGGAGAGAAAGATGATGACGAAAGAATAGATCAGAAAACCATGTAAAAAGAAAACCACTAACCCATCCGTTGGAATAAGAAAACCGCCAATCTTTTCCAACATAGTACTGTAGTTGATGTGGATTGAGATTGGTTCCCAACCCTAAATTTCAAAAAAAAGTGGGACCCTAATGAATGTAAAGCAATTTTAATTTCATTTTCATGCTTTTTTTTTGGTCTTCTGATCTCTTCTGTTTTATTTGATGATGATGTTCAAATTGGAGTTGAAACAACTCAACTAAGTAACAACTGTCTAATAAGTTAAAGAATATTTGAAAGGATGAATTGATACACTTTTGGACAGTCCTAGTCGAGTTGGTCAGTCTATACTATATATTGATATGATAATTACAAGATTTCAAGTGAGAGTACCAATAGCCGATCGGTTATGGACAACTTACGCCCTTCTTTTTTTTTTGAGTACTACTGACTCTGTTACAATATAATGTAGTATCTGTTCATAGCTACTTTCTCAACCTACTGAAGCACAAAGAGTCAACAGTAGCCTCCATTGTGGGATTGTAAACCGGGTGCCACTAGACCACAAGGTGTTTGACATAATTCTGCCTTCTAAATGTAGTCAAATTAAAGTTTCTCAAAATATACTCATAAAAAAGATAAATACATTTTTAAAATTGTAAAGTATTCTAAACTTATTACTACACCAAAAGATACAGCACCACGTTTTGATGGCAGGATGCTGGACTAGTAGCGAATGCATAACTTTATTTCCTTATACTTGAGTAGCAGTTAAAGTAACATTTTGATGGCAAGATTTTGGGCAACTTTATTTTCTTATACTTACATAGCAATCAGTGCCACATGTCGATGGTATAAGCCAAAGGTTATAGCTAGTAGCGAATGTGCAACTTTAGTTCCTTAAACTTGCATAGCAGATTAGTAGTCAGTGTTACGTTTTGATGACAAGATATTGAACTCACCTCTCCGAGTTGTCACGTAACACAAGTATAAAATATAAAAATCAATACATGAAAAATTAGATTTACCAACGACTACTGAGACTGTTAAGAGTTACCTAGGGGAAAATCTATAAGTAATTCAATGAAATGCATAAGTACCTAATTTACCAAGGGATTTTTGTAAGTAAAAAAATTAAATATATAGGTATTTAAGCCATTAGTAAATCCTTAGTTATTTCAATTTTTGTTTAGAGTGGATGAAGAATTAAAACTGAGAAAATAATAATAATTTTTTTTGGATGTAGCTCCATCCCTGAATTGTAGGCACATTTATTGGGTGGGATAACTGACCTAAAAATTTATGATTGCTCCATACTCAAAATCAAAGATCGAACCCTTGACGTTTGGTTAAGGATGGATCACTTTCTTTCACTCAATCACACCCCCAAGTTATAACAATAACAACAACAACAACAACAACAATAATAATAGTAGTAGTAGTGAGAGTACAAAAAATGTATTAGACTTAACTAGCTAGAATTTGCATGCCATATATAAGGGATTTATTCATATATTTGACAACATTTGCATGCACAATAATGACGCTACACAAATTATTATCGGTGGGCGTCCAATTTGTGGGTGTCAGCTGAATTGGATGAGTTCAGCCCTTGCTCGATTTGAGACGTAGCATTGTGGCTTACCATACAGGGATGTTATTAAATGGTTAATATTCTCCTACTTATCACCAATAGGTTTTAAGTAGGATATGACAACCGAATAGCTAAATAATATAATTATGTGGTTAAGCGTACTTGACTTACCGTCGTTCTTTTGATTCCGTGCTTCTTAAGATCAAACTATGAATTAGTTTTTTGAGAAAAGGTAAATTTTACTTTTTTCTATTTATAAGAAAGTCCACAATTATTACAGGAAAGTATGCTCTAGGTAAAGTTAATTAATTTTAATTCTAGAAGTATTATTCTTAACGTTAGTTCTTAATTTTAAAAATTATAAAATTCCAATTCTTCAACTTCTAATTTTTGGTAATATAAGTTTTGGTTGAGCATTTTAACATAGTGGTAATTTGTAAAATTTGATATTAGTTATAACTTTTAACATAGTGGCAATTTGTAAACATTATATCATGGCATATACATATATAGTTTGCATGAGCTGGAGCAAGCATTAAAAAAAAAGATTCAAATATAATATGAACAATATGTTAATACAATTTGCACATTATGCTAAAAGTGTATGCACTGCATATATATGTTGGATACCGAGTTTAGCATCTTACCATAGAAACATGACATTGACTGTTATATAAGTATAATAAAATAAAATTACACATTCGCTAATAACTATAATTTTTTATGTAGTAATAAGCGTTTGATCTTGAAAATATTGTATTATGCCTTGTAGTCTTCTACAATATATTGTTGCATCTGTATGCACTTAATATATACAAAAATATGTCAAAGACCTTGTGGTCTAGCGGCACCCGGTGTTCTAGTTTGAAGCAACTGTTGACTCTTTGTGCTTCAGTAGGTTGAGAAAGTATATATAAACAGATACTACATTGTAACAGAGTCAGTAATACTAAAAAAAAAAAAGATATGACCTCATTGCGCGTAAACTCATCGTCACGAACAATATAATCATCTTTTTGTACAGGGAAAACAATGAAATTAAAAACATATGAAGTCCTACTGTGCTAGAGTCAGCAGTCAACCGTGGTCTTTTAAATAATTAGAAGATTATTTTGTCCTTCTTTGGAAAGTTGAAATATTTGTTCTTTCGGTACCGTTGTAAAGAAAAGTAGGAGAAGTTTGCATGAAATTATCCAATATGCAATTTCATATCATCCCAATTGCATATGTTGTTGGACTTATAACCCAACATCTTCCCATCAAAATGTGGTATTAACTGGTACACAAGTATTAAAAAAAAAGTTACACATCATTATTAGCTATAACCTTTCGTAGTAAACATTTAATTTTGATAATTGGTATCACAATTTAAAACCACGCTAATTAAAAATAAATTAAAATTATGTCTTCGCTACTAATTATACATTATGACGAAGTGATTCTCCCATATGGGAGGTCATGGGTTCAAGCTCGTGTAAGGACGGTATTGACTATTTATGCTTCAGTAGGTTGAGAAAGTAATTATAAACAAATATTACATTATAACAGAGTTAGTAATACTCAAAAAAAAATATTATACATTTTGACTTGGGGCACAAAAGTCCTACCTGTTAACAAAAAACCAAGTAGTACAGTGTTTTTTAGTTTAATGCTGAGACAGAAACCATTCCAACCAATGTGAAGTGGAGTGCGTACATCTGTAGTGATGTTAATTACTCCGTATGTTTTTCAAATGTTCACATGCCTAACGTGGAAAGTTAGAGAGGAATTATGTCTTGTGTTCCCCACATTTTTTTGGTGAATATTTCTTTCTTCCACGTATGCTTCCGCCGCAGTTGATGAATTTTAAGAAGATTTGTGTGTCATTAATATAACAATGTTTGGAAAATCATATATAATCAAATCAAATCAAAATGTCGGCTTTAGTGTTCAAATGCAAAAATATTTTTTTTTAAGTTTTAAGTTATCTCAATTTTACTAGACTAATCTTAAACCGACAGAATCTCGTCCTTAAAATTATTGCAGAGGTAAATTATGAGTTGCGCAATCAGCCCACTGATCATATCTTAGTCTTCATCCTTAAGTTTTTATTTCTATACCAATGATCTTTAAGTTAGGCAATAAGCCAATTACATTAAGCCTCAAGACTAGCCAAGTACATTGTGCTCAGATGGCATGTAAGTCATGAGATCTCAGTTTTACTAGACAAATCTTAAGCTCACAAAACTCTATCCCTAGAGTCATTACAAAGGTAAACCGTGAGTCGCGTAATCAGTACACTGATAATATCCTAGTCTTCATCCAAACCTTTCAATATCTTTACGCCTTTTTTTCATTTTAGTAACCTTTAAGTTAAGCGATAAGCCAACTACATTATAGTATCTTAAATCTAGATATAATTGTCATGCATTGAGTCTCGCGCCATGCAATCAGATAGGCAAAATTATAGCGTGGATCCTAGTCCACTTTATATTGTGAAAATTAGATTAATTAGATTTTGGTTCAAATCATGTATCTGCAGTTGATATATTGCATACATTTAATTAATAGATTATGTATTGTAAATAAAATTAATGTACATAATATGTTAACTGCATGTATATAATATGTTAATTGCAACTGGTATACATAATCTGTTAATTTGAAAATTTATAATATGTTAATTGAATGTACATACAGAATCTACCTTGCACATAGTGAATCTTTTTTATATAACTTATTTTAAACTACTAATCAACTATAAGTTCTATTTCGTAATATTTCCAGAATAAGCTAGTTGCCTAAAATAAGAGTTTTTTTTTAAAAATGTAGCGTTTCAAAAATAAACTAGTAGCTCCCTAACTTTTTTTTCCGCCTTTACCCATATTATTTTAAATAAATGACATCATTTACCCCTACTAATTAAAACCCTTTTGGCATTTTCTCTTCTCCTATATAGGTTTGTATTATAGATTCTTAAGATTAAAACATAATTATATTTTTGTGTTGATTGTAAATTTATTATTTTCATTTCTTTTGTAGGAGAATCCAGACTATAAAAAATTTCGTAATAAATTCATTGATTATGCAAATATGCAATGGAAGATTTGTAGTCTAAGTTATTTGTAGATAACTATGCAAATGGTTGAAGGTTGTGTTGCACACACTATGAAACTATTTAAATTTTATGAAAATGTCATTTTTAGTCTTTTTACATTTATCAGCTTATCAAAAAGGTAATTTTACCAAATACTTTTAAGCATAATCAGTTAATTTTACAGCTCTTCAGTTTTCAACTTCTACCTTATACCTTTTCAGGTACGTTTGTCAAACATAGCCTCAGTCCACAATATAGATTTGAGCATTACGCAACACCTTGGGCCCTAGTTACGTCACCTTAATTCACCTTTAGAAATTGTATGGAATATTGAATGATATGGCATAACACTTTACAGCCATTAATGGAGACCTTGAAGCCCACAAAACCATTTAATAATCTAACATAAGCCCACTTCCTACTTCCTAGTCATTAATGTCATCTCTTTTTGTATGTTGTTGCTTTATTCTATTTTTTATTTTTATTTATTTTGGAATTTTGGTACGTCAATGAGACCCCAACTACACTAGTTTGTGTGTGGCTGCTTTATGACATGGAGAGCTTTCCTAATGACCTTGAGGTTAATGGATTCTCTGTTCAAACTAATATGCTACTATTACTCTTTTTTGGGCAGGTGGAAGGAAAAGCATTTTAATTTTACGTTAAATTTTATGTTTATGCCCTTTGTGAGGGGCAACGCGCGTCTACTTTGAAATTTGAAAGAAGTTTTGTTGTACATCCCTTTTAGACGCTAGCTCGAGCTCGAGTTATTTCTTTATATGATTGTATAATGCATTGTATATGAAAATAATATTTATTAATATGTATAAAGATAAATTTTATAATATTGTTTGCTTAATTATAAGTCATATTGATAGATTTATAATTAAGATAATTACATTAAAATTTTAAAAATAATATTTTAATTTTGTATAATTAATATAGTGCATAAGTGTGTGTGTGTGTGTGTGTGTATATGCATTTTAACAGATTTCTAAATATTTATGAATACACATGTAGTAAATTTATTAATTTTATTTCCTTAATTATATTTCATATTTTCTTAAATTTTAATTAAGAGAATAACATTAGAAGTGAAAAGAATTTAATTTATAAATTTTGTATGGTTAATGTAGTCTCTAACTATATGTACTTATTTAATTAGATAGATTTCTAAATGTTTAGGAATTTTATAATTAAGAGTATGAATTTAAGCAAATTTCAAAATAAAATTTTTGTAATGAGTAAACACTTTAGCAATCAATCTAAAAAATCATAACAGTAATCACAATTCTATAAAAAAAAATATACTTATTTTAAAGCGTAAAAAATATTTTAAATATAATATAATACATGTTTTTTTTTGTTGAAAACATATAATATATGTTTAGGTAAATGAATAGAAAGAGACATTGACAATATTTTTATTATTGTATAGATATATATGGATAAATAGCATATCATAGTTTTCTTTGTATATATAAATATTCTTATTTGAGTTTTGTTTCTTAATTTACTTTGACAATCTTATAAACTTTTGTTTGTTATCCTGCTAAATAATAAATAAATAGTTGAGAAACACTTCTAGTTTTGTTTCTAAATGTTTTCTAAATCTTTAAATGTATATAAGATGTTAAAATATTTAAGTGAATTTTCACTTGGTAGGCCTGTAATTCATGTCTCGATACAAAGGATTGACATAATCTATTTGCCTATGATATTTGTACGTTATTCTTTATTTTTAGGTATACTTGAATTTTCTTCAATTTTGCCTATATGTTCAATTTTCATTTTCCTTTTAAATTTTGACTTAGCATTGCTAAACATAATAACTTGTATCTTGTTCATATGTTTTTGTATATTTATAATTTTTTTTTTGTTTTACATTTCTTTGTTTTTTGATAGGTCGATTACTACCATTATTCTCATCTGATTATAAATTCATTATACTTATTTTATATATTTTTAATCATGCAAAATATTTTAAAAGAGTATTATACGTGCATATATAAAGTATAAACTATGGTAATTTAACCAAACAGCTGCTCCAATTGGACAATTTGGATTACGTAATCAAATTTAATTAAATTTGTCAAATTCCAATTAATCAATTGGATTCCATAAATAATTTTCAATTCTTTAATGAAGTATTTTAATATGTGTATTTCTTAAAGGAAAATGGTTGATGTAATTTCAAGTAGTATAATTCCCTAATATAGCATTAAGCAACTAATTCATTAAAACGTAAAAAGGTAACTTTCAAAGTTTTAATACATAGTTTTAACTATATAATGTACAACTTAATTCACCCTCTTGTAAACCATAAATACTAAACCATATATCTTTAATTGGTTCAAAATCAATTGAAATTCCAATGGCAAACCAGAGGGCGACATGGACATGGGATGAAGAGAGGATGTTTCAGATTGCTCTATCAACCTATGTAGAAGGAACACGTAATAGATGGAAAAAGATTGCAGAGTTAATTCCTGGAAAATCAGCCAAAGATGTGGAAGAATATTATCCTATTTTGAAGGCCAAAATAGAAGCCATGGAAAGTAGCTTTACTCAGTTGCAAACCAACACAAATAACAATGCTTCGTCTTCGCATCATAGAGAAGAGAATGAAGAAGTGGGCTCAGTTTGGGATTTGGATGAATTGGTTTCATGCTCCCAAATTTATCATGTTTTAAATAAAAAATAATACTCCCTAATAATATAGTATTACACTATTTTCTAGTTTATTTGCATTAGTTCTACGCATTATTATAACTTTTTAGTCTAGGTAGTTAGTTTAGTTCTAATTATAAGAAAGTTATGGGAGTTTATTTGTAATTTTTCTTATATTTAATGCTTGGTTGAATATGCATAGATTTTTATTATTCGAATACAATATTTTTACATAAATTATCAAGATTACCGTAAATGCACACCACTGATTTGGAAAAAAAAAAAAAAAAAACACACACACACGCACACACTCACACACAAACCTAGACGTAACCAATTTGATATTATCATATATTATAGTAGTGGTAAAGGAATTTAAGCAAAAACCTGATCTGCTAAGAATTGAAATACGAAATAAATATAAAATTTAACAGTAAAATATTTTATTAAATCAGAATATTTAGCTGTATAAACTGATATCACAAAAGAATTCTTCAGAAACTAATATTGTTTAAATTAGTTGAAAGATTTGCATTAAAAAAAATAATTTGAAGTACATACTCTTGATTGTGCAGTGTGTAAAGAAATATGCTAAGTTGCACAGTTTTTTGCCCAATTTTCACGGTACACGTGCATGCATTATTTCTCTTTCCACAATTTCATAGCAAACATATTTTTTGGAAGACTTCATGACCAAGACTTTGTGAAAGTAACTAAATCTTATTTCAAGAGGTTTATTGATTGCTAAGGCATGCCAATAGGGGCAAGATTTTGCACAAATTACTTGGAAAAGAATGACACTCACTATTACAAAATAGAATATATATAAATGTGACTTTTTGTCCCTATTTTTAAAAAAAGGTGTATGTTTGTTTAAAAAAATGTATTGTGACAAAATTATAAATAAATTAATAAGAAACCACGACCCTTTTTAAACAAAAGGGGCGGGGTTTCTTAAAAATAAAAAATAAAAATTAAAACACGTCGAGTTTTCGCTTTAGAATAGGTCGCGAAAACTTGGTAAATTTATTTTTAAAAAATTAAGTACTTTATGTAATCCTTTTCTGGAAGAAAGAGTCGTGGAAAGTAATATATTAAAATGAAATTTAACTTTTTGCGGCCCTTTCTACTAGATTTATTAGTTCATAAATCATATTCAAATTTTAATGTAAAATGGCACTTCCCACTTACCTCATCTCTTATTCTCTCATCTTTGACTTGCTATTGTTACAAAATCTTATCTCGAAAATACAAGGAAAAATAGAAATACAACAGAATAATATCCACGAAGGATAAAAGTACAGGAAATAAAACCTACACAAGGTTAAACAATCCTGAACTACAAATTCGGATGAAAACCTAGACGATCTCGGGTGGTTGGAAACACGAGTCGTGTTGCCACTATCCTTAAAACCTTATTTACCTCATCCCGGGGTGCTGGAGCGTTGCGGTCTAGGTTTCTCAGGATGTTGCCACTATCCTTAAAACCTTATTTACCTCCTCCCGGGGTGCTGGAGCGTTGCGGTCTAGGTTTCCCAGGATAAAACGTACTACGATACCGGCGTTTGAGCACACAAACTAGGTATCCGGCGAACTAGGGCGAACTAGGAAATGTGAGCAGAGTTTTGAGGGAGAAAACAGTGTAAACCATGTGTTCCAAGAATAACTTAGCCCGCACAGCCAACATACACGAGTCAAGCCTTTTCAGGCTCAATTTGGGATTTGATTTGCACCCTTGCGCGCAAAAGAGAGCCTCTATGCCATACAAGTCAATTAGCCTTAAAAAGGCTCTTGTATTTATAGTGGGGCAAATCCTCCTTCCAAACCAATGTGGGACAAATCTACATAAACTTTTCCTCACTTCAAATTCCATTTCAAATGGGTCTACTTTGAGAACAAATTTCTCATTCACCCATTATCCATTTTGAGCGTACAATATATAGATCTCTTCGTCTCACTATGAAGAACCCGAATCCACTTTGATCCGACCCAAATCGGTTGTGGACCCCACTTAAAATTGTACCACAAAATGGCCACTTAAATGTCATTTTAGTGCTATTTTTCCAACAGCTATAACATCGACCTACTATCTTAAAATCTCAATATTTTCCTTCATTGCCCCCGCCACCGCTGTCATTTCCAGTCTTGCTCTTCTCTGCCACCGCCACCGTCAGCCACCATCTCCGTGGTCTCCTCCCTTTCTTCCCTCTGGTCGTAGGACTTCACTAAAAAAATATGTTTTATTATTATTATTATTATTATTATTATTTTGGTAAATATTATGTTTGTTAATTATTTGAAATTTTTATTAATTTGTGGTCATTTTTGTTAATATATCTTTAACATGTATAAAAATATAAATTTTGTTGATTAAATATATACGAATTTAAGGTTGTTGGTTTGTGATTAAATATTAATCTATGCATGTCCATGATTACTTTTGAGTTTCTATTTTTCTTTTATTTCGAAATTTGGTGATTTTAAGAAAGTTATTGTGATTAAATATTAATGTGTGCATATCTATGTGACAGGGTAATTGGGTACCCGACCCGGAACCGTTGTCATGACCAAGGCAGTTGCCGTTCAAACTACCCAAGACACCTCACTCCTCAGCATCAATACGCAATGGTCCAACTCCTCAGTATTGATGGCCAACGTTCAGCTCCTCAGCCTTGATGACAGACGTTCAGCTCCTCAGCATTCAACACCTCAGGTATTGATGTCCAACGGTCAACTCCTCATCAATGCTCCGTTACTGAGCTGAAAGGAATAAAAAGACTCACAACCACATAGTGAGGGGGGACACTTCTTACGACACATGAACTTAGACAAATACATACTGAACTCATTTGTACACTGAGCACTACGCTCAATATTGTATTCAAACATTCAAATACTCAGATAATATACCGGTAAACCCATTATTACCGTCATTGGTGCTTTCGTTGAGAGCCGAGATCAGATCTCAGGCTAAAATCACAAAATCAAAAAACCACTCAGTTCATCTCATCACTATCAATGGCATCTGGATCCAGCAGCTCGCACACACCTAGTCAGGTGAACAAGGGTCACCCCTCGGGTGATCTTCGTGAGCAGCTCAACAGTAACCGTGGAGGTGACCTTCGCAGCCAACTCAACAACAATAACCGCAGAGAAGGTGACCTCCGTACCCAACTCAACAACAACCATGGTGGTGGCCGCACTCCCCTCCCAGCAACTGTTGTTCCTACCCAAGTGGTAGACCTTCAGGCAGCAGCGCAGGTCATCCAACAGGCGGCGGCGACAATGGCCCAACTAGTCGCAGGAATGCAAGGCCAGATTCTACCGCCACCGCCCCCTCTGGAGGAAGAAGTGCAATCTCCTAGGCAAAACAGAACTCAACGACAGGAAGGAGGAACTCAACCAGTTTCCAGATCTGTTCGAGGACGACCAGCGGCTTCTAGATCTATCCGAGATCAGCTGGAGGTGCAAGGATCCTCTAATAGAGGTCCCCGTGCCCAAGCAGGAAAGGCAGTAATCAAACGACCATCCGGAGAAAGGATGGGCGGATCTGGTGGATTGGCTCCGCGTCACTCCACTAGACACAAAACACCACAGGAAGGCCTGGTGGAAAGACTCCAAAGGCAGATAGATGATTTGGGAAAGAAAGTAGAAGCAAGAGAACACTCACCAGAACCGGAGGTAAGAATGGCCGCTCCATTCTCTCCTGACATAATGGAAGTTCCTCTTCCAAAGGACTTTCGACTACCCACCATCAAGGCCTACACTGGCACTTCAGATCCGCGTACCCATATGACAAGATACAAGGCAGCCATGGTCATGATTGGGGCAAGCGATGCCATAATGTGCAGAGCGTTCTTGTCCACTTTGGACGGGACCGCTCAAGATTGGTTTAATACAATCCCAGACGGATCAATTCAGACTTTCGCAGAGCTATCCAAAAGTTTCTTGTCTTATTTCTCG
>CM008334.1:18257881-18275931 GCA_002525835.2 Ipomoea batatas | reverse complement strand
CCCTACTTGTAAGTAACCTGTAAAAAGTGTTAGATGAAAAAAAAAAATTAATGGTTTGTGTATCGAAATAGACCTTGTGAAAGTTCAAGGTGCGGCATGAATAATCCAATATAGTTCATGGTGTGGGATGACATTTTAGCCAAAAAAAAATTAATGGTTTGTGTATCGAAATGGACGTTATGAAAGTTCAAGGTGCGACATGAATAATCCAATATAGTTCATGGTACGGAATGACACTTTAGCCTTAATAATTTGTTCAAAATCAATAGAAATTCCAATGGCAACCAGAGGGCGACATGGACATGGGATGAAGAGAGGATGTTTCCTATTGCTCTATGAACATATGTAGAAGGAACACGTAATAGATGGAAAAAGATTGCAGAGTTTGATGGATCTTGGAACAGAGAGAGTATCAAGCGAGAGGGAAGTTTGGAAGATGCATTAAGGGTGAAGAAAACTGAATTGTTATTTAGAAAAGGAGGGGAGCAGGAAGCTTTATACACAGAGTACATTGGCGGGAATGAGAAACGGTTACAACAAATATCAAAGTGGTTACAACTAATTATCCTTTTCTGTTGAGCTTGCCTGCGTATCATCTGTTAGAGTTAATTCTTGGAAAATCAGCCAAGGATAATGTAGAGGAACATTATCCTATTTTGAAGGCCAATATAGAAGTCATGGAAAGTAGCTTTACTCAGTTGCAAACCAACACAAATAACAATGCTTCGTCTTCGCATCATAGAGAAGAGAATGAAGAAGTGGGCTCAATTTGGGATTTGGATGAATTGGTTTCATGCTCCCAAGTTTATCAAGTTTTAAATAAAAAATAATACTCCCTAATAATATAGTATTACACTATTTTCTAGTTTATTTACATTAGTCCTACGCATTATTATAACTTTTTAGTTTAGTTTAGTTCCAATTATAGGAAAGTTATGGGAGTTTATTTGTAATTTTTCTTATATTTAGTGTTTGATTGAACATGCATCAATTTTTATTATTCGAATACAATATGTTTACATACAATATCATAGCAATTTCCAGTAATTATGCATAATTGATTTGAGAATATATAATTTATTTTTATATGATGTTATATAAAAAAAAAAAATCTTAAAGCTAAGTTATCAATCTATCGTTAATATTTGTTCTTATTCTATTATGTTTGTCTTTATTATTCCGGTGCTAAGAAAATTAATACCATATATTAATAGTTTATAGGTTCTTGCTTGTGTCCTTTATAACAAAATACATGTTAGGCCGAGAACAAAACAATATTGATTTGTTTCATAATACAATTCGATCAGCTGGTTAACTAATCTTGATGTTTCAGTAGTAATTGTATTATGCAGAATATTATAAATTAAATACTCATAAATAGCTAAGTATTTTTAAGAAAGAACAAGATTGCTGTTAGATCTCTGAAGCCCTTTAACGTTTTCCACGTGCAAGATCCAAGGAACACAATAAAAACATATGAAAATGGACAATACATGTGATAAATAAGAAACATTAATTATATAATATATTAAAATTATTGTTAAAAGCAAACAAACAAAGGAATCCTACTCATCACGCACCTACATATTTACATAATGCATAATTTATAAATCAAAACAACTGAATCCCTTCTGCAGCATAATTAATTAAGTACCACAATTATTTTAAAATACATTTTAAAAAATTATTATTATTATTATTAAAGGTCATAAAAGACTAAGCCAGATCATGTTAGGAGTTATGATGTAAAACAAGCAAACAACAATTCAACAAGAATTTAGATGGAAGAAACTAATAAACAATTCATTATTTTTGTTTGTTCATAGAATTCTTATTTGCTTGCAACATTGGTTCGAGACGTTTATTGGATGTAGAATTACCATCATCAATAATCCATTAAAACTACAAAGTTTAAATTAATAAATAACAATCTGCAGGCCCCAATTAGAAACAAAAATTATTATGAGTTTCTAATTTAAAAATAAAAATAGGATTAGGTATCCAAAAATACTTAATTTTTTTTAAAAAAAAAAAAACAAAACCAAACTTAATATATTAAGCAAAGAAAAAATGTAGAACACAAGAAGGCGGCGGGACAAACTCCCACGCTTGGAGGACAGACAAAGAATCATTCGCTCGTGACCCGAGATTTCTAATCTTATCTCTAAACCACTATACCAATCAACATTAGTTATCTATTTCGAAAAATCACTATATCAATCCACATTATGTACCAATCCAGATTAACTAGGTATCCTTAGATACCTAATCTTATCTCTAGACCACTATACTAATCCAATTAAGTATCTCGAGATGCCAAATATTATCTCTATACCACTATACCAATCTACATTATATTATTATATCAACTCACACTAGTTACCCTCAGATACCTAATCTTATCTCTATACTAATCCACAATTGGTACAATACAGATTGTATTCCGAGATCCTAATCTAGATCACTATACCAATACATATTAGGTATCTCAAAATACCTAATCTTGTCTTTAGACCATTACACATATTCACATTCCTAGCATTATTATTCATAGAATTAATTCTATATTTAAAATTTTTAATAGATTCAAAAACAAAAGATGGAGTATTGATCTTTAAAAAGTTTATTAAGATGTAAAAAGCAATTATTTACAATTTTCTTAGTTTATGAAAAATAAAAATAATAACAAAATAAGGGGGATTTTTAAAAAAAATTGTAATAATTGAAATAGTAATTACTCAAATCTTAGTATCCATAGCATCAATGCGAGATCCCATCGTCATCATGTCCCTAAACTCCTCGAAATCGATCATCCCGTTGCCGTCGCGATCGACGCCGCTGATCATGTTCCGGCAATCGGCGATGGAGCAATCGTCGCCGAGGCTGTGCAACACGTTCTGGAGCTCGTCGGCGGAGATGGAGCCGTTTTTGTCGATGTCGAAGACGGAGAAGGCGTCCTTGAGATCGCGCAAAATCTCCTCGGAGTCGATGTCCTGCGTGTTGAGCTCGACGAACTCTCGGAGATCGATGAAGCCGTCGCCGTCGCCGTCGACCTCGCGGATCATCGACTTCAGCTCCTCCTCCGTCGCCACGTGGCCCAGGCTGCCCATGATGGACCCCAGCTCGGACCACGAGATCTTGCCGTCGCCGTTGACGTCGAATTTGTTGAACACCTGCTCCAGCTCATCCTCCAGGCGCGCCCGCGAGTTAAACGACGACGTTCTCGAGATTACGGTCCGCCATTAATCTCGCTAGGGCTCTCCCGCGGCTTCTTCTTGCAGAAGAGAGATATGAATCCCATATCATCAAATATTTTAGGTTTTTTCTTTCTTTTGGATAAGATTGGGATAATAATTTGAGAGAAAATAATATATTTTGGATTGGATAGAGGTAGAAGGAGAAGGATGTGGCAAAATTGTAGAAACTTTTGTTTTTGGGATGATTTGAGAGAAGAAGATGGAATTGAAGAGATGGAGTGAAAGGTCCAATGAGAATGAGAATTAGTTAGAACAAAGAGGAGGCTTTATAGGATTCTACAACTTCACTATTTCACATTACATGCAACTAACACTTATTAATTGTCTAAGATATATGATAACATATTTTTTTTTCCTACTTTACCATATGTTATATCAATTGTTTTTTTCTAAATACAACTCATTCCCATCCATGTAAACTTTAGGTCCGTTCACTATTTATTATTCTTAACTTACTCATTGCTTTTCATAAGGTCTAAAGTTCGAACTTCATCCCAATCAAAATTGACATAATTATTAAACATATACTATGAATATGTTAGAGGGTATTAAAAAAATACATTATAAAATTTAACAGAGCTTTGATCATTTAATTAGAATCATGCATTGGGCATAATGAAACGGTATATCTAATTTACCGTATATATATATATATATTATGAGAAACTATGTCTATTATGATGATTTGGTTGCGTTTTGTTTTACGGTGCACTACGTCAGGGCACTAAAATTGAAGTGAAATACCATGGGACTGGATTAAATCAAGAATTCATAGAATTCATTCTGGTGGGAGTGGCAACAAAAGGAAGCATGGATCACGCCAATTAATAGGGTTTTGTGTTGCAAAAACTATGCTTGGTTACTATCAAGTGAGGATGCTTGATGCTTCCCTCTAAAGCTATTGCACCAATTAATTCGACATTTTTACCACAGGTCATAATTATGTATTCTTGAAATATTTACTTTTATGTATACCTTCAAATATTTTAGAATCTAAAATAAGAATAAATATAGCTATAGCAATGTTTTACAACTTTAAAATTTAAAATTTCCATTTTGGTTGTCCAAACATAAATCTCTTATCTATACATTCAAATTAAAAAGGGGCTTCTGGTTTCTAAGTTTTTGGATTTGGATCAGAATAAAAGTATTACCAATCACCATATGCATCAAGTTGGTTCTTTAACGGGGTTGAGCTTTTATTAAAGCCTTTTACGCTTGTTCATATGGTATTGAATCATATTGAATCTGGCCTGCAGTGCTTGATCAAGCCCAAATAATGGAGTCGAAGAAAATGTCAAAAAGAAGTTAAGTGAGTAGCAATTGTTATACCATGGATCAGGTCATATTGCATTGAACCTTCTCGTGCGATTGGTGCAGTGAGATGAGAGCCATTGATTTTACCTAAATCAACGTCAAAAATTAACAATGATTAAAAAACACTGTCAATTTGATCTTTTTGCATCTAGATTAAATTTAAGGTGCGTTGTTTTCCTTCTTACGGTACATGATTTTTGTGATGTTCATGATTTTTGAACTTAAGGTGCGTTAATTGATGAAACTTAAGTGCGTCGGTCTAAAACTTTAAGTGTATAATTTTCTTTCTTAAGGTGCGTCAATTGTTAAAACTTGAGGTGTATTAGCCTAAGGGTTTAGGTGCGTCAGTTTGGGAAGAAAGTAACAAACTGATTAAACATAGATTTTGGAGTTAATATTTAACTACATTCTCACTGCAGAATATATACAATGTGTTGTAATGAATAATAGCCTGACATGTTTCAAATTTTTTGTTATTGTAATTTGTTTGAGGCCAAAATTGAGCAAATTAAAGAGATAATTCAGAAAATAAATATAAAGAATGTGTATTAAGTACTAAGTCTAATCACGAAACTTTGGACCATTGGACCATTTGTTGACCAACCTCAAGCGTCTCCACGTCCCGATCTGTCAGGACATTTAAGTAAATCATACTAACTCAGTTGAATACAAAAATTAGATCTTAGCTTATTGCGCACAAGGAGCCACTCACTTTGAGAAGTTGCTAAGACTCAGTCCCAGGTCGTTGTTCCTAAACTTTACCTCTGTGACCAACTCAGCTGTCCATACAGAACAATGGGTCTGTAAAGAAGAATACCAGCAGAGCGTAGACCGACGAAATGGATATTAAATGCTTCACAACCTTTATAGAACACTCACAGACCCAACAGGTAAGCTCAAGTTTGCATTTTCATGGGTTTATTCATTCATCAATCATCATCAGAGTTTCTTCCACAAAACAGGAAAACTAGTGTGTAAAATGGTTTCCCATTTCAAAAAGTATAGGGATTTCCAGTGGAGTATCTTGGCCAGTGCAGTGAGACTAACTAATACAAGATCGAAAATTTCTCATCTAAATAAAGATCAAGAGTCAGTTAGAAATGTACCATTTGTATATATGAACAGATGACAAATGGGACTTGATCTTATAACCAGCTCTGATCTGGTAAATCGGCTACAAAGGGTTGCGATATTCATGGGAAGCAAGAGAAGACCCCGACTGGAAAGAAAGCGGGATTTCTTGCACAAGCAGTCCAGTTTAGAAACTAGTCATGGTGTCAGGTTTACTGGGAATGAATTGATGTCTCTGTGATTTAGACATGAAAGTTACCTAGAACACGAGATTGTACATGCAGATCGGAGGTTTAGTATACCCAAGTGAATGCACTCATGGCTTCTTGAGATCAGGCAACAAATTTCAAGCATCGAGTATCATTGTGGATGGTCCGGCATCGGATTGAACAGAAGCGCATCCCACACTGTACACATGTATAGGGAGCAGAGAATCCACAAACAGTGCAGAAATGACGACGGCAGGTGGAGCTCGGAGGTCCCGCTGCTGCTCTCAAGTAGGTGGGGACATGGGGAGGCAAGGACTCCAGGTTTGCCTATTGTAAAGTAAGCCAAAATCTTAGCTAATTACAAATTCAGAATTAACACACACACATTCTTGTACTGAAACATAGCATCTCATAGCCTTAGAAATCCAGACCTCATTCAAGAGCTCAATGAATGTCTTTGGAGCCTTCTTGTTCTCAAGAGCCTTGGCTTGGCGTGTTTTCCTTTTAGTGCCTTTCGATTGCCTCTTCTGATATACTGCAAAAAATTATCTGATAAAGATCAATTTAAGACAAAAAGGTAACCAACTTGGTTGGCGTGAGTGGCCGTGCACTCTCATCCCTTAAGAGAGGTCGGGAGTTTGAACCTCTCTTATAAAAAAACCAATCTGGCTAGCACTTTGTCGTCTTGAGTATGGTACGGGCTTAAAGGTACCTCATACNCCACCCACCAAAAAAAAAAAGACTAAAAGGACACAACAGGTAAGCGTCACCCAAATCCAAACCACTGCAAAATTTAAGCTCTTAGTTTTTAAGAGAGGCAGTTCTTTAAATTTTACATTTTTTTTAACTCCATAGTCTAAATTCTAAAATGAGATTTAGTTGCAAGAGATACAAGAGGAATAAAAGAGAATTGATTAACAGGTTAGCATTTAATTTGCTCTGCTATAGAGAAATTAAATTAGCTGCAGAAAACGCTACTTGATCCCAACCTCTTGCACCAAATCAATGTTTAAATCATATAAGGGTGACTAATTCAGAAGCAGTCATGAAACATTACAAGTCATATCAGTTAAACCATGCAAATAATTTTCATTAACATAAGAGAGCGAGCATGCAGAAAACACAAGAAAATGAACCTTGATCATCGTCATCAAGAGAGGCTTCATCATCGTCATCAAGTTGCACCGGCTCCGGCACAGCATTGTCACTTTCCAAAGCATCAAGGCGGGCCAAAATTGCCTGTGCCAACAGGACAGTAAAACTAGCTCTGAATAAATTCAAATTCAATTTTTTTTTTCAATTCAAAATTGAACTTCCATGTCTTTATTGGTCTTGAATCTCAAAAAATATTTTTAAAAAAATAAAAATGCAACAAAGTAAAGATCCACAATTCCAGCCAGACAATTCAACTGAGTCAATCGAAAATACTTACCTGTGTTCGATTGTCGGAGCTTGCAAGCGCAGCAGCCATTTTCGGAGCAACCTTACGAGATCTCGTCGACATTCGACGTGCTGAATTCGATGCTTCCTCATCCATCTCTGAGAATTGAGAATCCAAATATGCGAAAAAATAAAATTCCACAAAATATAAAGCTATTTCAAGAAGATGGTTAAAAAGAACCTGTTCTTTTGCGAAATTGTAATCCTTATACACCAAAACAATGAACAGGGAAGGAGATGAAAGCTACTTGGTTGACGCTTGACAGAAGCTAAATCTTTTTGGGTGTAAATTAGGGCTACTGAAGTTTCAGCGAATTTCGGATTCGGGTAGAAAAATGGGTACTCCGTGCTCATAAATGGATTCAAGTCAATTGAGACATAATTGAGTATTATATGTGGAGTATTATTATTGATAACTTAGCTTTAAGATTTTTTTTTTCTATAACCTCATATAACAATAAATTATACTCAAAACTAATTATGCATAATTACTGAACATTGCTAAAATATTGTATGTAAAAATATTGTATTTCTAATAATAAAAATCAATGCATGTTCAACCAACTCGCATTAATTAATATAAGAAAAACTACAAATAAACTCTCATATTATAACTTTCCTATAATTAGAACTAAACTAACTAAACTAAAAATTAAAGTTATAATAATGCGTAGGACTAATATAAATTAAATAAACTAGAAAATAGTGTAATACTATATTATTAGGGAGTATTATTTTTTATTTAAAACATGATAAACTTGGGAGCATTAAACCAATTCATCTAAATCCCAAACTGAGCCCACTTCTTCATTCTCTTCTCTACGCTGTGAAGACGAAGCATCGTTATTTGTGTTGGTTTGCAATTGAGTAAAGCTACTTTCCATGGCTTCTATATTGGCCTTCAGAATAGGATAATGTTCCTTCACATCCTTGGCTGATTTTCCAGGAATTAACTTTGCAATCTCTTTCCATCTATTAGGTGTTCCTTCTACAAAGGTTGATAGAGCAATTTGAAACATCCTCTCTTCATCCCATGTCCATGTCGCCTTCTGGTTTGCCATTGGAATTTCTATTGATTTTGAACAAATTAAAAATATAATGCTTATATTATTGATCACAACTTACAAAAGGGTGTATTAAGTTGTGCATTATATAGTTAAAACTACGTACTAAAACTTTGAAAGTTACCTTAACTTGTTACGTTTTAATGAATTAGCTGCCTAATGCTATATTAGGAAATGATACTATTTTAACTATTATAAACTACCTAATTCGATATTTAGAAAAGACACCATAAATTTACCCACATGAACTTAACTTATTGGTTCAGTAGTCATTATTTGGGAGAAGAAAAAAAGATATTGTTTTACACATATACTAAAATACTTAATGTTATCTTAGAGAATAGAGAATGTATTTAGACTCCATACTTAAAAGTTACTTTGAGTATAAATATATGATGACGGAAAGATAATGATTTTTTTTTTCTACTATGTATATAATACACTTCTAAAATATCATGTATTGCATGATTTTAAAAAAAAAATACACAATAAAAAATAATGAAATTACAATGATATGGAAATAGTTAACCTATCAAAAACAACGAAATGTAAAGTTATAATTATGTAAATATTCTTGTACATTTACATTTTTCTTCTCTTTGGGAGAAGGAGAAGAAAAATGTATATGTACAAGAATATTTACAATATATAAGAAAATAGTAAAGTTATAGTGAGATAAGTATTACTTTTTTATATATATAAAAAAATAAAAAAGGTTTTATATCTTTTCTAGAAATTATTAACACCGTACATTAAAATTTACATTTAGTAAGTTAATATGTCTAATATTTTGTTAAGAAATAAAAGTAGACTCCAAACTTAACATGCATGTAATTTAAATAACAGGGATGAAGATATGTAATTTAAATAACAGGGATGAAGATATGTTCTATTGGGTAGGGTCAATTGACCATCTATAAATATATATGACGATATATATGACGATTTGGGTTTAACTTCTCTTTCATTATATATTGTTTGTCTTTATTGGTAATTCGATTAATTGATTCATGTGTGACAAATTGTGGACAATGACGATTTGGGTTTAACTTCCCGTGAGACTTTCATTAGATATTGTTTGCCTTTATTGGTAATTCGATTAGTTGATTCATGTGTAACAAATTGTGGACAAAGACAAAAGATTAAGCCCTGACAATCGCTATGTGGGAGTACGTTACACGCAATGTTGTGAGTTCTTTACAGACATCATGTTCTGATTTTCTTTGATTTTCTTATCTAATATGTCGTTGAGTTCCCCTCAACCAATCATGTTCGGCTAAAGACATGAGAGCCCCAAAATAAAGAATTTTGCATTTTATGGCCAAGAAAATATATTCAGACTCCATAATTGACTCCATAATTGTCACATTTAGTATTGTTATTTTAAGGGAAAAGTGCATTTTTCGTCCCTAAGTTATAGGGTAATTGTAGAATTCGTCCCTAAGTTATGGTAATACTCACTTTTCGTCCCTAAATTTTCATTGGCGTTGCACTTTTCGTCCCTGAGTTATTCAAATTGTAAATTTCGTCCCTAAGTTATCATTGCGTTGCACTTTTTATCCCTAACATAAGTATGCAAACTTCGGTAAATTTTCGTTTAAAAAATTTTTAATCGAACTTTTCCGGTTCAATGCCAATTTTTTTAATGAAGTTTACTGAAAAAGTTCGATTAAAAATTTTTTAAAACGAAAATTTACCGAAGTTTGCAAACTTAAGTTAGGGACGAAAACTACTTCGGTAGATTTTCGTTTAAAAAATTTTTTATCGAACTTTTCCGGTTCAATGCCAATTTTTCTAACGAAGTTTACTAAAAAAGTTTGATTAAAATTTTTTAAAAACGAAAGTTTACCGAAGTTTGCAAACTTAAGTTAGGGACGAAAAGTGCAACACAATGATAACTTAGGGACGAAATTTGCAATTTGAATAACCCAGGGACGAAAAGTGCAACATCAATTAGAACTTAGGGACGAAAAATGAGTATTACCATAACTTAGGGACGAATTCTACAATTACCCTATAACTTAGGGATGAAAAATGCAATTTTCCCTTATTTTAATTTTACCATATTATCACCTTGACTTTCATTTGAATGCATGTCACATATACTTTTTCTTTTAAAATTTTATTATTCAATCATTAAATAAATAGATTATGTAATTTACTTATTCAATCAAAGAGTTTACATGAGATCAGATCGACAAAAATTACATATTAGGCAAGAGTTTTTAATGACAAAATTATATATTAATCATCTTTATTAAAAGGTAAAATAATAAAATTTTAAACAGGAAACTAATCGTAACAAGCAAATATTTGAGGTGTTTAATAAAGCAAGGCAGGTCACTTTTATTTACCAGCTAGCAACAAACTGTTGCGCAAAGGGAGAAGTAGCGACCATTGTTATATTCTAAACATCATCATCATCGTACCACGCTTTTAATTTTGTAAAACATCATTCTATCTAAACATCGTCATAACAATTTATTAAAGTATATTATATTGTTGAGATTATTTGAGGTGTTTCATTTGTTTCCTTCTCTCTCGATCTTAGCAATTTTTATAGCAGTAGCAAAGATGACGCAAGCCGTGGCAATGTCCCCCAGCAAAACCCTGGCTAAGGCAGCTGCTGTGACACTTGTTCCCCACCACACACACCCCAGTAAACTTCTGGCTCCTGTAGTTGCAAAGCCTTGCTTCCACCTTAATTGGGCCCACATCTGCAACCACACTCAAAATATATAAATATATAAGCCGTTATTCATGTGAGTCCACTATTTTCCTGAGTCTGTGTGGACAAATCACCATTGAATGATGTTTGCGATCAATGACTTAGATTTTGCCTGTGAAAATGAAGTGCGCAATTGCAATCATTGATTTCAAACATTCAATGACTCAGATCTGTCCACGCGGACCTATGAAAAATGGTGAACTTATTTGATTATATGAGATTGAATGAAGAAGAAATGTTGATAATAGCAAGATTATTATATGTAGTAAGAAAGTATGTAATTAATGAATGAGAATATGAAAATGAGAGAATGAACCATTGGTGGAGAGAAGCATCATAATCATGAAGACAACAACAAGAGGAACATTCATGGAGGGCTTCATCTTTGGGATGTGATGGGGATATATAAGAGAGAGAGAAAGGTAGGGAATAATGCAGTAGTAATTGTATGTATGATATGAAAGCTCTGCTGAGACCAACACTATTTATAGGCAAATATGTTGCAATTCAATTTTAATTTGATTAAATTTTCTTTATTTATTATATTATAGGCAAAAAATAAATAAAATCATTGACAAAAATACCAAAACAAAAATCATCAAGAGATCATATCAGAGTATTATTTATTTATTTATTAAAATGAAGTTGAAAGGATAGCCAGATTTTATTTATAATTTTGTATACTAGGAAGGCGTGTAACGTTGTTTATACGTTAACAATGTTAATCAAAACTATATGTATGCAATGCATGCATGTAGTTGTGTCGTTAAGTGTTAACGGTTACTCGCTGCATAGTACACACTTGTAGCCATGCCCGAAGAGAATTCATCGCAATATTGACACCTGCAGCCTTGCAGCTTTTGAGACAGTCGGTGATCTTATCACTTCCACCGCTTCAAACTAATGACATCATCTTTTTGACCAACTTGCCTAACTCCAACAATTAATTTTAAAATACTTTTTTTTTTAAAGAAGAAAAAACGACATATTTGTTTTATGAATTATATATAATGTAATATAGATTTAGTTACTTTTATTATTTATTTATCTTTTTGTTCTTTTGTTATTCACAAAATGACGAATTTGATCACTTTTATTAGTATTTTATTTATGATAAAATTAATATTAAAAAATTAATGTTAAAGGACTAAAATGTCTTACCATAATCTTTTCACCATCCAACATGTTAATTACTAATACTTTTTTTTATTTGTTAGTTATCATGATTTGACCAATATTATTCAATATTAAATAAATATTCAGTTATAGACATTTATACTATTTACCAACCTTTGTCTAAAAAAAAAAGAAGTAAAAATAAAGGACAATATATGACAAAATTATTCATACAATGGAAGATAAAAGTACATAATTAATAATTCAAATCACAACCGTCAAACTACTAAAACACTAAGCCATGGTAGATCCCTTAACATTCTCATATTTAGCAATGAGAAAACTCGCAATCACTATTTGATAATAACTTATTAGCATTGTTTGGAGCAGTAACACACGCGGGTAATGCCACGGCAGTTGCCGCCTTGGAAGTTCTCAGTCTTGCAAATGGAAGCACAATTTGAGGCGCTTAAGCATATCCCCTTGAACTTCTTGCTTTTAGTCTCGCACTCAGCGGCTTCACCCATCTCTACATAGTTATATAATGATCCCATCAAAATTAAATTCAAATAAAACAAGTTAATTAGTTAGTTGATCGAATAATCACAAGGTTCCAAGTTTAAATCCAATTGAGAATTGTCTATTGGCCTGGCCTGCCTTGTTTCAGTCCGCCAAGCGCCAACTAGAAAATCTAAGTTGGTTGTTTACCCTTCCTGGAGGTTTCAGTCGACCAGGTAAACATTTTAATCTGATTTATCTTTTGTCACTTAGGGTTGCAAAATGAGATTCACCCGATCCATCACTAGACAATCTAAGTTGGCTGTTTATCCTTTCCTGCAGGTTTCAATCGACCAACTAAACAATCTAAGCTAATTTATCCTTTATTGCAAAATGAGATTTACTCGATACACACCATCTAACTATTATTATACCGGTTTTTCTCAATCACTCAAAAAAATAAAAATAAAAATAAAAATTCACAATCTTACCAGGTGAAAGAACCAGCATCGACAAGAGAAATACAGCGACATACAACTTCAAAGAGCTTGACATTATTCTATTTCTGTCTCTTTTTTTTTTTTTTTAATATGTATAAGTTTTATTTTTAGCTAGAGATTTATTTATATATATATAGGAATGAAGATGAAATGGAGCATTAGTGCGTAGCACTATATATAAGAGTGTGGTTGAAACTTTGTCCATGAGAGTAAATTATCATAAGCCGCACTAAGCGTGTTGTCCATTAAGAAGTAAAAGGAAAACCCATAATTTTAGTTTCACACTATAAGGGTGGCCATTAAATTTTTAGTCAAAACGCTAATTTTACTCTTGAATTCTTAACAGAATTCTATCCCCAACCGCCATCTGCCTCATGTGTTAGCCAAAATGTTTAACCCTCAAACTTGTCTTCTCTCAAAGGTTGAAATCTCAATCCCAATGGTCCCACGCGCGACGACAAAATATTTGGAAGGATGTAATTTATGGCTCAACTAATTACAGAGGTTTCAAAAGGTTAATCCTTAATTTCAAGGGCCTCACGCTTCAGCCCGACAAAATATATGAAAGGATGTAATTTATGGTAACTTAATTGATTATCGCAGAAGCTAAACATTTGTTCACTGCGCACTAAAAATCCCTCACTTTAAGAGGTTGCTCTCATACTGTCGCTGATGAGACTCGATCCTTAGTATATTTCTCCCAAGCTTCATCTATGTGATCAGTTAAGCTGCCCATGCGGATTAGTGCGTGGAGTGCATTTCACATCTTATTCATTAATATACTTGCAATTTTGCGTTCAATAATAAAGTACATAATAATCCAAATCACAACTAGCCATCAAACTTCTTAAACACAAACACATACATTGCATGCAATGTTAGCAGCACAAACATGAAACAACTCAATAATCTCTCTTCAAACTTCGGATAGATTCATGAAAGTAACATAAGAATTGTTAGCAGTGTTTAGTGCAGAAGCAGCGGCGGCGGAAGCCGCGGCAGTGGCCGGCGTGGAAGCCCTCAGTCTGGCAAATGGAACCACAGTTGTGGTCACTGAAGCATAGCCCCTTGAACTTGTGGCTCTTAGACTCGCATTTCCTTGCTTCACCCACCCTCATTGTACCCATCTCTGCATATATATTATTTATATATATAATTCCATTATTGAAATAAATTAAATAATAAAATAGCCCATAGTATACAATATCTTATAATATCACAATTCAATAATTAAAATATAATAATAATACATTCAATTCAAACTATTAATTTATATATTTTTTGATTGACGAGAGGAACTCGTAGCCACTACGTGAGAGTATGCATCGGATAAATATATTTCTGTCTAATAGCTTGCAAACTACATAGGAGAGATAACCATATTAGGAAGACAGATGTGTGACATGCTCAATCAATGGAGTGTTTGATAAGAAAATGTAAAAATAATGAAAGTAAGGTGATAATTAATAATTAAATTTTATAATTTGGTATAGTGTAACAGTGCACTATCAAAATAATGAAAATGAGGTGATAATAAAATGATATAAAATAGTATAAATTTTCATATATACACATACATATAGTCTACAATATTATATTTAGATTAACTAATCAAATGAAATAAATAATCAAGAATTCGATCAAGACTTTCGCACACAAAAATTACCATACCCGGTGCAAAAACCAGCATCATCATGAGAAATATTGTGACAAATAACTTCAAGGAGCGTGACATATTGACTCTATTTCTCTCAATTTTTTTTTTAGAAAATATTTTTGTTTTTGAATTTTAATTTCTTCCTAGCTTATTGAGAGGTATAGAAATGAAGATAAAATGGAAGTTTGGGGTATAGCCCTATATATAAGGGTGTGTTTGGAAAAGATTCCTTGCAACTTTAATTCACAACATGAGTTGCCATGCCTTTGTTCATTAAAGTGTATTCACAAATCAATGCCCATATAAGGCGCACCAGGCTTTGTCATTTCTTCTATTAGTAAACACACCTTAAAGTGTCATTTCTCCTTACATATGTATTAAAAAAATGTACTTCTTTAATTTGTATTTTGTTTATTGAAATGGCTCATTTTATAATTTATAATTATGAATTTTTAATTAATAATTATTCACAAACTTTTCAAATCTATAAATACCCACACGGATTTGAAAATCTTTTAATCTCATCAAATAAACTTGGTGCACATTTTAATAAAGGATTCCGATCTAATATCAATTTAATCATATAAGGGTTGAGTCTTGAAACTAAATTAGTTCTATAATCTACTTTTTCAAGTTTTGAGATTAGCTCAATCTACTTTTGCATTGAGTTCAGACAAGTTTATGGGTCCAGAATATAGTCCAACGATAATGTGAAAAAATCTGTGTTATATAAAAAATTAATATATCGTTTTAAAATAAAAAATTAATATATAAACAACCGTTTTGGATTACATTAAAGAATTCGAAAGCATTTGTCACTTTAATCAATAAAAGTAATCAAACAATGTTTTTTGTTAAAGGAGGTGTGAAAATAGGGAAATTCGTGGCAATTACTTACTTTACAACTATGCACATATCTTTCAGATCTCTAGTGCGCTCCATACATGTAAAGCAACATGAGATGCCACCCAATAATAATAATAATAATAATAATAATAATAATAATAATAACAACAACAACAACAACAACAACAACAACAACAACAACAATAATAATAATAAATAACAATAATAATAATAATAATTATTAGATATTTCGCAACTAAATATTACTTTTTAGAAAAAAAGCTTGATGATGATTAGTATATGTTCACATACAAATTCTAAAACATAAGTATGAAATTGATTTTATTTTTTTTTTAAATTGGGGGAAAAGTGGAACCAAGGTATAATATTAAGGATGAGATTGTAAAATTGGAAAATTTTAATTTGGGCAGAACAAAGTTAAGGTCTTGATGGTGACTATATTGATTAATAAATAAATAAATAAATAACATTTCTAGAAAGTCATATAAGTATGACTGAAGAGAAATTTTCAAATGTTCATTGAAGAAAAGATTAGACTTTTACATTTTTATCTATGACTTTTAAGCTTACTTGAAATAATGGAGTAAAATTACTCCTTTTATAAAGTGACAGATTCTTGACTTGTTCCATTTGAAAATTACAATTTAATTATATAATTATTTTGTACTAAATAAATATAATTACTAAAATTGTGATCACAAGTAATATAACAATTAACAGTGTGACTTACTTCTTCTGTATGATTTACATACTACTACATAAGAGTAAGATTCATCAGTACACACTTTTAAGTAATAGATGTAAATGAATTTTATAATTACTTAAAAATTTAAATTCAATAATAGAATAGCAAAAATAAGCAAATAAACATAATAATAAATATCAAATCCTATAATAAGGTACAAAAGTCTCCAACCAAACGCAACCTAAAAACGTTTGTTTATGTAAATCAACCATGTCTATTGAATAAGAATTGCTCATAGCAAAAGTTGCATCTCAAACATCTTGTTGAAATAGACTTTAAAAAGTGTCATAGTCAGTATTATTTATTTATGTCAACCAAACATAATTGCAATATATGACTAATCAGTCTTCAAGCACCCTTTTAAATCAATTTTATGGTTTAAGGCTTTAAGCGGTCTATTGTCCAAATCACTTTAACCGCTATCATTTTCAACTAGGAAAATAAAGATCTGATAAGAATGATGATCAAATAATTCTTCCAAATTCATTGTTTTAGTCATTTCAATCCCATTGATCTCTTACACCTATACTAACTTATACCTAGTACCATTATATATCATGTATCATGAACCAAGACCCATCTTGCAAGATAAATGTTGATATATATTTATTTTTAAAACGTTATCAGTTTATTTTTAATGTACGTACGGCATGTTTATTTTTAGTATATCACAAGTTTATTAGGTTCATGGATTTTGTTGAATCACATTTGTATTTTTTTTGGGGGGGAGGGGGAGGGGGGTTTCATATCTAAAACTTTTATGCTAATGGGAGACATCGTCTTTTCTCACATTTTTCTCCTGCAAATACAAATTCTTTATGAGTCCCAGAAATAAAATAAAAAAAAAAAAGAGTTTACACGCACAATACGTATTTGACCCATATTCACACCCAACTAGGTGCGTGCAGTGTATGCTTCTTTTTTCCTCTTCTCTCTTGTCTTTCTTTCTTAGGTGTATCTGTAAAAATAAAATTAAAAAAAAAAAATCAAAACAAATGAGGCTGCTATAATATTTTAATACAATGCAAGTTTGTTTTGAATGTATTGCAGGTTTAATATTTGAACTAGGAATCTTATGGGTCCCCAACATAATTTGTCCATCGTATATATTATACATAACTGTATCCACTATTATATTACTATTAGTAATACTTTCTAATCATATTCGATATAATCATATATAAAAATACGTTATGATATAAGTCACTGACACCATAAATTAATTAACCTAATATTTCATGGCTGATGCTCTAATTTTTTTTTTTTTTACTGTGGAGTTTCATTTAAAAAAAAAAAAAAAAAACCCTAAATTAGGAAGGAAAGTTTTAATACAGAATAATATTTAATTTTCAATTATAACATCAAGTTTCAAGTAGAACTTATCTTAAAATTGTGAATTAATTGTGGTTCTCTCACATAGGAAATCACGGGTTTAAATCCAATAAGAACAGTGACTCTTTGTGTTTCAAGACAAATTGTATCATAAATCAAGGATAATTTTCAAATTTTATAACTGTAATGTTTCAATAAGTCAACAAATAATACCTTGTAACAGATTCAATAGTATTAAAAAAAAACAGG